>DWRA01001696.1:0-16072 GCA_018250295.1 Spathilepia clonius
GGTATTGGTGGTAAACACCTACTTCAATAGCATGTGCTACAGCGAGATAGAATCATAATGAATGGGTTGAATCTTAAATTTTCCCTGGATATGGCTGAAGATTTAATGACACAACTCATAATAACTTAATGCAATGCAATAATAACTCATGTCGACTTATAGCAGTCGTAGGTCTGGTCTCAATATCCCTGTAGTCTTGGGATCAGAATACGGCTACGGTATCCCCTGCCTGCCGTAAGAGGCGACTTAAAGGGGGCTTCCAAGGTTGTGAGCGGTAAGAGTGGGAGCTCAAACCGCCGGGCAGCGACCTAGGGAAGGACGACGGTACGTGTGGTCGCATAGCATCGTAAACACCAGGCGGAGCCCTGAAGGGGCGTTGTGCTGGGAGGACTCCTTTTGGGGTTTTAGTGGGTAAAAGTCCCACATAACCTGGTGCCTACTAGGTGCCTGGTAACTACTCTCATTATTGTTAAGATATCTTACTGCTTGACATTTTACCACTACTACTTTTACTATATATATACCACTACTACTTTTTCATATATATATATATATGAGTATTATGACAGCTACTATATCAGTTATTGAAATAAAAATATCTGTAAAATAGTTTGTTACATTTTGAGGTCACAATTATATTCACGTTCATTCTTGTCGAAAATGACGGAATCGTCCGCTTGTTCACAATAAATCATAATAAACATCGCTGAAGACAATTTCGTAAAGCCCTTTCGTCGCCAAATTGCGTTACGCGTTTTAATGAGAAAGTGGAAGCGAAATTTATGTCGGAAGTTAAGCAGCGGCTTATAGGGGCTACAGACTTTTGTTGGGACTGCGTTGAGATGGACCCAACCTCAGATTAGAGAAAGGTCACCCAGTTTTCAGAAAATTTGTTACATAGCTTATCGGTGTTGAATTTTTCAGGGAAATATTTTTATGTACATGATAAACCTTTTAGCTCCAATGTCATCAGTTTTTGTTACTTACTTGTGTAGTGTTTGTGTAGTTTACCTGAAGGTAAGAGATCTCCACCGTCCATGAACATAATATGATCGATCTGAAATAGGATTGAATTCCTACTTGAAGTGGGTTATAGATGTCCCAGAACTCTTGCGGATATCTTCATAGGAGTTCGGTTCCATGGGAGGAACTCCCCTAAAAATAAATAAGTTTTTTCACACATTTCAAAGGAAACACAATAGCATGTAAAACTCCTATACTAGGGCAGAAATTTATAAGGCAGAAATAAATATAATGTGATGGTGTGCTGGTGCTGACGGAGTCGAATTGTATCTTTATTCTGATTATTATCCTTTAACATCAGGTGAACAACACGATCATTTGCGTCTTTGTAACGATATTTTGGACATCAATCTCTACATGCAAAGACTGAAATCAATTTCAAAGCAAACTGAATTGCTTCAAGTTTCATTTTCTAAGCACCAAAGAAAAATGTGAGTAATCTATCGATAATTCACAGCCAAACCTCAAGGGTATTTCCCTTCAGAATTTTGACACCATCAAAGGTTACTTCCCTATTCCTTCTCATCGGCGTTTTATACTTCAAAAGCGCAATTTCTGCCAAATATTCGATGCTTGTGAAGCATTACGTATTCCTTTAGCAAACAAAGACGTATACACTACACTGCAGTAGATATGCTTGTATGCGTAATACAACTATATGTCGTATGTGTCGAGTAGTAACTAGTTTATTTTTTTAAGGTATCCAAAATAGTTATGTAGCATTTATATTTTACTTTTTCTTGAATGCAAACTTATTTGTACCTAGTGAGGTACGTACCGTATCTAACTGTGGTTAGATACGGATCTTTAGCTACAATTCAATACTTATTTATGGGCGTACGAATGAATACAAGCATACTCATAGACATAGCATCACGTAACCATCGTGACGGTACAAAGTCAACTCAAAATACTTAAGGAAGCACAGCGTCCACAATCAAATAAAATATCCTGTACAAGACTCGATTTCAATTACAAAAGCTAAGATATTCTTCTTCGAAAATTTAAATCGTAAATGACCCTGAAGGGAAGGCACTTAATTTTTTTTCTTCCGTGGGGAAATTACAAGCTGCCAGATCAGGCCTTGGGAATATGATAGCAATTCCTTATTATACCTTTAACTTTTCAGTCTTTTAAATTATTTGTTGAGAGTTTTATTTTTAATATATTCTTGTTTACAAAGTATCTATAGTGATGTGTGTAACTATATCGAAGGCGCATGTAGAAGCACTGCGTAAGGAATGCTTTGTGTATATCTACTCTAAATTTTTTTGAGCACAGGAAATTAAACTGCTCTGTTTTATTACTATTTAGCAATTTTCAAAAAGAAAATTATATTATTACTTTATTATTTTTTAACGTAAATATAAACAAGAAATGTCCGAATCAAATACTGAGTTTGTATAACGTGGATAATTTACATTGGTTACTATTTAGTAACTATAATTATTATGTATTACGGTCATAAATGTATTACAGAAATAAATAATATTAAAATATGTCTCATTTATATGTAGGTGCTACACGGACCTTAAATTATTTTTGTTTGTTTAAAGTGTTTTATGTTACATATATAAAGAATAAATGGCATATCATATTGATCTTATTAAAACGCTTAGCCGTTAACAAAATTGTTACATATTCTGTCTCGTATTTATATGGACGTAACATAAACAGAATCATCGTTTGTGAAGCCAAGGTTTTTACTTCTACTAATTTAAAATCAATTAAAATTTGTAACAAGATGTATTCTAGTTTACATTGTGCTGTAATTGCTTTTATGTAAATCAATGTTCAATAGTCCGGTTTAACGTACGGGTCTCACTAATGACGATGATTGATTAAATTGAGCTTAGCCTAAACGATAAATGTATGCGCAAATGAAATTCTTAGATCAAAAGCAAACTATTACTACATTTTTAATACATCTTTTTAAAACGACGTTACGTACGTTAAAGAACATACATTACATTACATTACATTAGTAGGAACCTTGCCCTCAGATGTTCGCAGTTCGAATCATCAATTATCTGAGTTGGGCACTAGTGTGTAAATACTTAATTTAACCATACTGAGAGAATTCTATAATGTTTCAAAATAATTTGAAGTCTACTAAATTGTACTTGACCTGTATAACAGAACATAGCCGAATTATATGTGTAACAGAAGAGTAAAATTCAGCAATAATAAAAATATTGTGGTGATGGTGACGATGTGTTCACACAAATCTACTATTGAAAAAAACGTTATAAAATATATATCATATATGAGACGTGCTATTATGTTTTGTATTGATGAGTATTCAATTGTAATTATTTTTGGAGAACATAAAGTATTTATTAATTTTTTTGGAACATCATTATGAGTAACAAAGGAAACAGGCACGGCAATATATTCCAATATGATTGAATCACTGCAAAGACGCCGCCCGCTCGCTACCGATACAACGCCGACGTTACCAAACCTCACTGACGGTATAGCAATTTATTTGTTTGTTTTCAAAGAATTAATCCAGCGAAAGGCGTGCTTTATAGTTTCAAACGAATTCTTCGCGAAACTTATTGTGTTTGTTTCCAGTTGCTATTGTTAGTGAAGGATAAATAATTGTGTTTTGGATCGACCGTCGCTCTCTATAGTTGGGTAAAATATTATTATAACTGAAAACAAATATTTTAAAGAAATAGTTTAATAAATATTCAAATGATTTTACAACAACCTAGATTTAACAATCACACCGTTATTATTTTCTATTAATACTGCTAATCTATATATATAAAAAATAATTGCTGTTCGTTAGTCTCGCTAAAACTCGAGAACGTCTGGACCGATTTGGCTAATTTTGGTTTTGAAGTCCAGGGAAGGTTTAAAAGGTGAGTAAATATGAAAAAGTTGTAAGGTAAAAAGTAAAAGCAACAATTTTATTTTCCCATTAAAATAGTTCCTACGTCTTTCATATTGAATTTTCACATTATTTAATTCTAAGGCGATACGACGTTCGCCGGGTCAGCTAATAAAGTTATATTTAATTTAAATTAATTAACTATGGCAATCATAATACATCTTTTATGTCATTTGCTGCGATACGCAGTATAATTTAATCCTTATTGAAGTAACGATGGAGTACAATAACAAAACATTCAGATACAATCGTACACAATGCCGTTTATCTCCACTCTAAGTAGAGTCTCTTGGAGTCAATTTGCTCTTAGATATGCGCGCTTTAAATATTCCAGAGAGCGAGACGCGGGTGCCAATTACGAATTCCTGAGAGTTTTTTTTGTTAAAATAAGCAGACTGCATAACTCTTAACGCGGCGTCATATTCCTGTCGTCCCGGAGATTACAGTGGAAGGGCAGCTCTTGGAAATATTTCATTACCTGTCTCGCTCCTACGCCGAAGCCAGGTAAATTAGACGAGGGAATGACAGCGAGATTGATTATTTAAAATGATTTATTAAACTGTATCGCTTTATTAACTGCACGTGATCCCTTATTTATGTAACACGTTATTTTATTACTACGCTCACTTTAATCTATATGCGTTTATTTAAGTAAATTTTCAGTCAATTTGATTTACTTACAATGATTTCGCATAATTGTGTACGTTACCTCTCATCTGAGTAAAATGTTGTTATAAGTCAATTTGCTCTCTCTGTACTAAAGCTTATTTGAGCCAACAAATATGGCTGGTTCGGGTGCAATCTTATTGTATCCAATGCATATCATTACCATTCTACTTAAAGCTTCTATAAGTCAATTTGCCTAGATATTCGTCCTTCAAATATTCCAGAGCGAGGGTTGGATGCCAATTACGAATTCCCAGGAGCTTTTTTGCTACAATAAGCAGACTGCAAAACTCCTAATTCGACGTCATTTTTTTCTGTCGTCCCGGAGATTACGGGGAAGGGCGCACTTCGAACCGTTTCATTACCGTCTCCGCTCACCTGCTTGGAGTAAATTAAATTCGGGAATGACGTCATTATCCTGCGCAGCGAGGACAATGACAGAAAGAGATTGTTTATTCTGATTTACACTGGAGTTATATTTTCCTGTCGAATTGTATTTGATTAAATGTGGATTTATATATTTATAGCGATTGCTAAGTGAGAAAAAGTCTTTCTGAATGTTATAAAACATATTTTTGTGAAGTAGCTGTAACAGGGAAATGAAATTACTGTAAATTCTTCGCAGTGACAATCCACTTTAACGTAACTTCTCTATTTTGTGGATGCCTAATTAACGTCGGCCAAAGATATGTTCCAACCCATGGGGATTACGTTGGTCGATCCGAAATTATGTTTAGATCTATTGATTCAACTAGCTTTGTTTGTCCACAGACAAGTCCTGGAGAATGGCACGTTGGTGTTCCTGCCGTTCTCGGCGGTGCAGTACCGGCAGGACGTACACAGCACGGTGTACCGCTGCCGCGCGCACAACGCGCACGGCGCCATCGTGTCACGCGACATGCGAACACAAGCAGGTAACATACTACATTCACACCACACACAACCCATTATCGTAGATAAGGGCGTTTATTTGTCATATTATTATTGTTAACTTAGACAAGTCTATTTACATCATAAACATTAATATTCATAAATTCTTTGCGTTGCCGTACAAATTCCTACAGTCGAGAGACTTCTAATTTGCTTAAATATACCTAATAAAACTTTAACCATATTTGCGGGTAAAATTCCCTGATAGTCATAAGACGTGGCGCTATCTTTATTCCCAGAAACCTGCATAGTTTTACGGTAATGCATCGTTCGCCATCACTCTCATCAATACCGTATATAAACCGACATACCTATTTCTTCCTTATAATAATAATACAGATAAGGGCTAACATTTTTTCAGGTTTAAACCATGTAGTAAGGTAGAAAAAATATTTATTTATAATATAACACATTTATTGGCTGGCCCCAGTTAAGATTCAGATTCTATCTGTAGTTTATTACAGATGCCCATGGATGCAGTGACCACCTACCATCAAGTGAACTGTAAGCTTTCTTGTTACTTTTCATAAAAAACGGTAAAGATTTCAGAACCTTTTATAGTTTGAATGTTACCATGTTCCAATTTTAAGGGTGTAGTAAGACACAGATCAGGCGTTTTACCCTTATTCTCGGGAATGCCAAATTTATTTGTTGCCAATCCTAGGTAGCTCTCCAAAGTTGATATACATATGTTATAGTGTAAACATGATGATGACATAATGATGATGTTTACTGACCTTCAAGTTGAGTACGTTGGATATTACAAGTTAATAAACATCCACCAGATTATACACAGAATCTTCGCTGCTACATACATGTCAAACCCAAACAACATTTACTCGCATTGCTTTGGTTCGTTAGAGAAATCCGTCGTTTTAACAAGCATCTGCTCGACAGCCTGATTTTACGGTGTGATTGGGCAGCGGTACCTGTCGACACACTTATCCAATGAAGCTTAATTTTTATATATTTCAATATTTACTGTACATTGATTTCGCTGCTCTGACGTTATTTATAGAAACTTCATTACTATATGTATCATGTATTTTAAAAAAACCTTAAACGGGTTCTGAACTTACACTGACAGGTTAAAATAGCATGTCAACAATCTGGTGCTAATGAGCAGGTAAATGGGGGCTATAAATACCAGTAATAAACCTTAAGTAATATTGGAGGATTAAGTTAAAGTGCATCGTGTAAGTTTCTCTACGTTACCACATCATCCTAACCCGAACTAAACCGCACTATCCGGTGGTATAACACAAAAAGTAGTAATACCGCCGCATACAAAACAACGCTACCAAATAAATAATAATACGGTACCTAATGGAATTTTACCTATTAGTTTTTACGTGGTATCAACAACACGTATAACTGCGGCTGTCGATACATTGGCTTTGTTTTCACCTCAAACATATCAAATATTCGTGATATTCATTAACGCCCATTATTAATAAATCGACCTATACAATTTTCTGCCTACCCATATGGGCAAATTTCGACAATTAGTAGGCAAAAATTCGACAGATTGGTCACTAATAATGAGAGTAAATTAAAAAGTAAAAATAAAAAATTAAATTTATAAGTTCTAATGTTATAACGAATGCCATTAATAGGTTAAACCGAATTCAAAGCTATACTTACCTTTATCCTTCCGTCCGAAGTCCTGTGTTTCATAGCAAGGGAAATTATACTCGTAATGTTGTTTGCTACACATTGCCATAAACAAATAACACGGGGTTGAATTAACAAGTCAAGAGAATTTCAAATACCGTTTATTTCTTACGACACGACGTGATGACTAAATCACAATATTTTTGTTTGGATGTAATTTGCTACTATTCAATGTTATAAAATGCAAGGCTTGTTAGGTTTAGGACAGTAACTCTATACGATTGATGTCTCTTTATTAGCCTCAGTTGTAAAACAAATTAACCGGGTAAGTCGACCAGCTAATGTAATTATTCTGCATTCAAGACACAGTAAAGTTATAATTTATGACGCATTTAAAATGTGGAGAAAAGCATGTAAATGTAATTCGGCTATGTATTACTTATTATTTAGCAAATAGTTCACTAAAAGTATTTTAATAGATTTTAAATACTTAAGTATGTATAATTATAAAATTCCATTTAGTCAGAAGTACGTCATAGAGTTCATATAAAAATGACTTAAAATATCAAACGTAAATGTAAATATACGAAGTGTTTTAATGTCAGTCAATTCTTTCAAGGAGTATTACATAAATGTAATACCTTAATTATATCTTAATTGCATAATTTACATCCCAATTACAAAACAGGTCATGTCGTATATTATAAAGCAGGATGTAGCCTCCGGAAACCCTTTGTATATCGCGCTAGTCAACGTCTAGCTTCGCAGCAGAGGTGTCCTTTAACTGTTTTTGTTTGACAGGGATATCCCGGTATTTTCGTGCGAACAACTTATTACTAACTTACTTTATCGTTTTATCGTTTAATATTCGTCGGATTACTTCAGCCCTCACAAAGTCGACTTAAAATTATTAGGAAGGTACACTAAGTATATAAAGATTATAATAGTAATATATTACATACCAAACCTCAACAACTAATGGTATTGTGTGTTTAACTCATAAACTTTTCAGCGTTAATAACACTATGGTCAAGCTAGGGCTTTAATTACTTATAATAACTCTGCGCAAATCTATAATTCAAATATACAACATGATTTTTATATTATACTACTGTACATAGATCTTGCCTACAAGTCCAGTTTTGCCAAACATTACCTTCTTTATATTACATACACTGTCTTTTGACATATTGTGATATTAGTAATAAGCTTGAAAATATGCATACAAACGCTTTAGGCTCCCTATGAACATGACGTCGCATACCAATTATAAAGCCAAAAACAGTAAAATAAAATTGTGTAAAGGAAAAGACATTTTACAGATACTAAAAATAACACACGAATGCAAGCTCTGCCCATTAGATCGTGAACCACGGGTTATGAACATAGCAAATCGACGCATGGTTTAAAATGCTTGTTACTAAAACTATCCTTTACCTCGGGGGTCCAGTTAATTGCGACCACCTGACTCGGTGAGCAGGCGTATAAACTTCGCTTTTCCACGCAAATTAATATCCAGGATATGACGGAAATAACGAGGAGTGAAGTGGCAGCATTTGCGAACTTTGCCACTTTTAAATCCAGCGGCCTAACGGAAAATATCTCGTTCGGTCGCGATATGTGCTAATGAGTTCCCGGTACACGTTTCCATTCCGATGTAGTTTAACGGTACACGTGTTTGTTTCCGCGTCTAACTCATTTCTATGGATGCTGAATTTCATTTTTGCGCCACAGGTTCAAGTTCTTGTTCTCTTAACAAACTTCATTCTAATTAAATTACTAACAACTAAGTGTTCAAATTACAAACTTTTTTATGTCTAAGTAATGAACTAATTTAATACTTTCGCATCGCTCTAAGTACCAAAAGGTTGATCAATCCATGCGCTATGGGTATCATGAACATGTATACACATATAAAATATCAGTATGACTTATATATATGACTTGAAATTAGTTCTGGAAATGTTTGCGGATCAGAATAGTCCCTTTTTTTTTAATGTGTTACTTTTTGGGTTGATCATTAATTTATATACTTTGGGGCAATACAAAATGAAAATATTTACACAAAGAACAATTTTACAGTTGCGGTTCTTTTTAAATATTTTATTTTCTATTATTTTTTAAAAGTAAAAAAGAAATAAAATTCTGCCACAGGTCACATTAATACAACTTCACGCATTCGTGTATTCTAGAGTATAAAATAAAAGAAATGGCGTATCTAGGACAAGAGCTCCTAACTAAACTCATAGTTCTCAACATAAGCACGACATAATTATTTTTAATTTCGTAACAAAAAACTACTACACATTGTTATAATGCAGAACTAAAAATCAATAATTACGAAGTAATCTAACACTATACACTGCTGATCACAAACCTCTGCTCTCGGTTGGACAAAACCTGGTATTTTCACTGTTTCCACCAGTATTTTACATCGATTACTTTGAGCAGATAATAGTTCACTAATTAAATTTACTAATGTAATCAGAAAGTGTCATTGAACCACTACCGCTATAGTTTCCTAGTGATTACGCGCCTTTATACTCAGTGAACTGTATTTAAATGTCAATTATTAAATGTAATATTTGTTGTAATTACAAGGTTGATTCCGCTGAAATTCCACGGTTTAACTACCTGCGTCCATTAAAACTTTAATTTCGAAAATACATTTACATTTACATCTACTTCAATTATGGATTTAGTAAATACTATGTTAAACGCAAGTTAGAATTATAAAAATGGCAATTGGATATTCATAACAAGAAATTAATCGGCTCGTATTTTAAGTACAAATAGCAAATGAACTTTCAGTACACTTGATAGTGAATGTCTGCTGCCGCATGGACATCTGTTATGTATGACAAACGTTTCTACAACATAACATAATAGTGTTAAGCGCTTCTTTGTTCTGGTTTCAAAGATGTAATTAGAGGAGATTCAATTGTACTATGTACGTAACAATGCTCCTATAACTGACCTTAAATAGAATCTTATCTGGATTAGAAATAAGTGAATGTGACAGGTGAAGGCCACTTTGTCATCATGTGACCCTACTTGTTTGCTACTTCTTTATTAGAAAAAAACTAAGGTTAATCGCTTTATTTGCTTAGCTTTTCATTAGCAGAGCAGTAAGAGATTTACAGGCTACAAAGAGATTACGGGCACGTGCTCGCTCGCATACCAGTCCCAGCTACGTGCTCTAGAAATGAGCGATTCCGTACAAGTTACATTAACAGAGATTGTACTAAGATTTTAATTGTAATAATTACACGTAGCGCAATTTACTTGCAACTTACGAGTACATTATTAATTCTATTTTTTTTATTACAGCTTTAAAATAACTGTATAAAACTATATGGTACTAAACATTCCCGGCTAGCATTTAAACTTCTTCTTTATCATAAATGAATACAATACTATTTACAACTTTAAACACTCTATTTATTTAACATAGCATATTGTGTTCAAAGCAACAATGTGTAGTTAAAGAAGACACTGATTTCTTCAAATAATTTATAATAAATTATTTATGGTAGGACCCTTACTACCAGAAAAAGCATCCCAGAAGACAGCATCGCATAGTACTACTATTATTAGGCAGAAATAGATTTGTTGTTAGGGCTGTCATATAAGTTATGTCTGTACTATATACTTTTTAAATTTTCCACAAATATGATATCACATAAAATTGCAAAAGTTCTTGTCAAGCCAACAGTTGCAACATTACTCGAAAATGCAGAGCATCATAATTTCCTTAACTCCAAACTTGGTACTTTGAGTTAAGGAAGTTATCTTCGCGAGTAACTTCCCCGAAATTCTATATGATACGTGCGTCAACGCCCCATCAAATGTGACGCTGAGCGCAGGTAACGTCCGCCATTACTCACCCGACAGCGCAATAACTTGTCCCGTCAAAAATGTTGAGTATTCACGACGTGACGGGTGGGGAGTGCGAAAGTACGACGACGGGAAAGGGAGGGCATTAGGTGTCGGCATAATGGTCTTTCACGACGAATTACATGCATGTGCGGGCGCTAATACGTGTTAAGTAATACGGGTTACTATTGTTGTATTGTTAATGTAAAGTATAGCTTTTCAATTATGCACGTTCGTGAACTACAATGTAATGCTGACTCATTAGTTCGCTACAATAAGGGCTTAGACGCTTTTATACTGAGGGTTCAGTTAATAACAGGTTGTTAACCGGTTTTATAATGTAGTGGCATTCGATTTAACCTCTCTAGTTTTAAGGAACGCCGTTAAGATATCACTGATATTTCTCAACCATTTACGTTGAGTAGTTGCTTATTTCTCTTAATTGATTGTATTATGACTATAATAATAATAATTTAAGGGTTTAACTATAACACAGACAGGATGACAATCACATCAATTAAATTGCTAATATATCAAAAGGTGAATTTTGTGGTATGTAATCAGAAAGTGTTTAAACTTAGATTATGTATGTAAACTTAGATTATGTTGAACGTCATGATAAGAATTTCGAAAATGTTATTCTTGTTCTTGGCCTTATTATTCGATATCTTAGACTAATGTGTACGAAACCTATATAGTACAAATTGTTATGTTAAATATATTGTTACTCTAAGTAATAAGAATACACGGACTTAATAGAATAATATTAAGACTTGAAAGGTATTATTTACGCTTATTGCGTGTTTTTGACTAAAACCTTGCTCAGACATAGTATAAAATCATTATGTTATGAATGATCAAAGAAAACGAATTTTTGCTATCAAAATACATTAAGTTTTCTTATAATACTGTTACTTAATAAAACATTTTAGAATGAGTACATTAGTAAGTAAGCGAATATTTTAATTTTCATTATTCTTAGCAATCATATTTAGATACTAGCTTTCAGCCCGGTTACGTCCGTAAAGCTCATCACATGATTTTTTGCATTTGTATATAAATACTCCACATATTACAAATTACAAGTGAATGATCAATAGTAAAACCATTTAAAGTATAAACGACTTCAACATGAGTACTTTGAAAAGCGGTAGAGCCAATGTAGTTCAACTGAGGAGGTACCACCACCATACACATTTCTTAAACAGTTAGAATAAGATTATACCTAGTAGCAAATCAGCATACAATTCATCTGATGGTAGGCCACCGCCGCTCATGAACATCTATAATCTACTCCATAATTATGAAACAGAGGTTTTACCTAAAACAGGTTTATCTGAACATAAGGTTTTACAGGTGAGTTGTTACTGAGGACTAAGATCGTCTCATGTGTAAGTCAGCTGGCATCTACACCCTTACACCGAAATGCAAGAAGGGCTTCGCGCGAAAAATAGGTGTAACACGTAGATTTACCGACGGACACCTAAATTACACTGTAATAGCTGCTGAGCATGTCCGTATTGATCTTCTTGCACTACAATTAATTGCAATGACATCGTAATTAACCATCTGTCAGATTAACACGAGGAATTATACTATTCAGGGCAATTACACGTGTGAACTAGGTACTTGCTAATTAGTATGTACCTAACGTTTTTTAAGACCGATAAAAGATAAATACGGGTCTAGATAAAATGCTAATTCGTTACGTGCCTAATCATATGCAGGTATTTAACCTAATCCTAACACAATAGGCCTTATTACAAATCGCTTTTACTTTTTATACACTCAACGTGAGATTTATGATTTTTGCCACTTTAACAGTAGTTGATTTTACAGCGTATAAAATTACCTATCTAAACAAAAGCCATACCAATACTCATATTTATTCAATTGCACAAGGTAGAATCATATATGTCAAAGGCAAAGTTTTCTCAAAATTGGATTACTGTAAACATTGTATGAATTCTATCATAATTTATTAAGTTTCTTAAGCCTTGTGAGTTGACTTTAAGACACATTTACCCAATATAAATATATTCCGAAAGTGAAGTGTAGACTTTAGACGGCTATTTACCTAACTGTCGGTCCGGCCCTCGTCTCCACTGACACTAAGCGCACTGAGAGGACACTCGACAGTGACTTGATGAGGGTGTCGGCTGTTGGATATATATAGAGAAAAATTGAATTCACGCAGCTTGTAGCTCTACGCTTTAGTTATAAAAATTATGTGATTAAGATTTCTGTCGAACGTAAATCTTTCGACCCATCGGTAAACAGAAGACAAAAGAGGTTTTGCTTTAGTCTTTGCGCCGTAATCTTTTCGTGAGAACTAACTATGTCCCTTACGCAATGCCTTACTATGTATATGTACTACACATGATATTTTATAAAATCGAATCGATAAACGAGTTTGATAATAAATAATCGCAGCCGCTCATGGACATCCAAAGTTATGAAGACTTGCTGGCTGAAGGCTATGTTGGAACGCGTCGGACTTTCAGTACCGTGGTGTACGTTTCAAAACAGAACAAAGAGGCATTTAAAAGTAACCTTAACTTAACAATAGTTAACGTTAAACTTTATTGTTTGCAAAATATTTTCTTTAATATTTTAGATATCTAATTTACAATTCCTTATCCATGTAACCTCTCTTCATTCCAAATCCGCTGTCTTCTGCAGTGACATCTCCCGGATTTGCATTGCGATACTAACGACATAAAGATCCTACCGTCCTTCGTAGCAAGGAATGTGAGAAGCATCAAATAGTTTGAAAGTATTTTTGAAAGATTTATTGCTTAAAATTAATCAGAAGTATGTTTGACAGGATTTATTAAAATCTATGTAAAATATTTGTAAAAGCAATTCACTTGGGACGCTCATGTCTATCTTCCTTCCTTCTTCGTATTTCGAATTCTTCTTTTTTTCAGGATCTTTTAGTTTTATAGTGGACATATTTCAAACTATAACATCGGCCCAAATTAATAGTTTTAACCCCCAAAATTTACTATGACTGTACTAGTACAGGCACAATTTACAATTACGTATTACGATGACGTAAACTATTTTATGTACTACAATTAGGTACAAAAATATTAACCGGTTTACTTCTGTGATTTTAAAAATCAGTATTATAGTGAGTCCCTGTGTTTAAATCACTTTGCTTTTAATGGAAATTAATGTTTCTTGAACTATATAATTCTTACTTAAAATAATAATAACATAACAGTCTCTGGTCAGATTTTTTTGAAAACTTTTGATATGAGAATAACTTCGCTTTTCCACCATAGCGATATTCTCTTCACTAGAGTAAAGTCTTTGTCGCGTGTAATATAACAGTTCGTGTATTTACAAGCACAACACATGGTACATACATTTTAGCTACATTGCGTCAAAGGCTTACAGAACATGTGTGAAAATATTTAACATTTTTCAAAATACTGTATCAATGTAGGTATCAACTGATTAGGTACCGATCAATTCTGCCACCGAAAGATGTCAGTATACCAATCGTCCTCAAATGGTACATACATCCTATTCGAGGTTGATGCTCTTAAAATGTAAAATTTAAATCGTTAGATTGTGCATCATATAGAACATAGGCAGAAATAATTGTAACAATAGTGCCGCCATTATCAAATCACTACCGTATCAATAATTCTACATTTTCAACGTGTGGACGAAGACGTTACAAACAAAATTATACTACAAGTATTTCTACTCGCAAATAGTAATAATATCGCACACTCACACAACTCTCGTGTCAATCCCTTAAGGGACGGTAAATTTGTTCAGAGACCAGCGCCAAATTAATTAGAAGTAAATACATGTTTTAGTAACGGAGATTTCTCTAAGGATCCAGTGGGGGTTATTACTTCGATTTATTTTATGTTACTTGTCTCCGTCACTTCCTCTCAATCTTGAATGTTGGCATCAAGTTGTAATTATTACCCGACTGCAAAACGTTTTATGAATAAATGTATGTGTGTATGTCTCCATTCGGATTTTAATATGCGAGGTATCGTTAGACTCATCTAAATTGTAGGAGTGACATGGCCATGTTTTTAGGGTTTTTTGTGTTTGTATTTATGCCAGAGTTACGTTTTGAATATATGCTGTAAATTTTATAATAATTTAAGCTCTTTTGCTATATACGCATTGTATGTATATTTATTTCAAAATTTTCAATTAAATTTGAGCTGTTTTGTAACTGTAGCAAAAGCTGGCTTTTGTTTTAAAATGTATGACGAGGCGGATATACTTACACCCTTAGAAGTAGCAATGTATTTGTGATCCATGTTTAATAATAGTACTGCCCCGTCTGTGGTCAATAATAGATGTCCATAGTCAGCAGTAAGCATTTAGTATTAGAGCTGCGTACTTGAGATGTGTCTAAAACAACTCATTTTGGTAACAAACCAACACAACGCTGCTGCTGGACGGTATATTTAATGTAAAGTTGGTGAAGAAAAATAGTCATTTTTATCAATAAATTAACCACACTTCGATCGCAATTTATTGCAAAGTAGCGTTATCGTTCCTAAATCAAAGTTGATTAACAAGTAACAGACACCTTTAAAGCTATCACGATCCGCCACTGGCAGACAGCCCCGAGGGCTCTCGACCGCGACGGAGCCTTTGTAGCCCGACGCTACGTCACTGTTGAGTGCCGCCCGCCTACGACACGTAGCGCGTAGACAAGTTTATGCTACTCGCAGCTACGCGATACTGCGTGTGCGTGTACACTAGGGTGAATAAAACAAAATGTAGGGTGTGTAAAATAAAATTCATTCATTTCAGGCAATTTAAACCCCATATGTGGTTAGTAACAGTTTACTTAGAACCTATGTTGGTATTATAATTCATTATTATTTATTATTTATTTTATATTAAATTAATTAATTATCATGACATAAATTATTATTATAAAAAATATTAAGAATTATTGAAATTAGATTATTTTTTTGCAATTAAGATTAAATGTCATCCAGGACTATATACTACTACAAGCCCCAAAGACACCTCTTATATAAGCGGATGAAATTCCAGAAAAAGACAGAGTCC
>DWRA01001697.1:0-16069 GCA_018250295.1 Spathilepia clonius
GAAAGGTTCGGAGTTCCTATAAAAGTTTTCAAAGGTGTGTGAAGTCTACCAATTCGCACTTGGCCAGTGCAGTGGGCTATGACTTAACTTATCTGACTCTGAGACCAGCCCAGCAGTGGGACGGTAATGTGTTGATAACAAACACGTACTTACCTATTAATATCTACCGTAACAGCCACGCATACATGAGCAACGTCTGACAAAATATTGGATAGAAAAAAATATTTTGTCCAAAACGGCGTTTCTGACAGATACAATAATATATAAATATAAATATGGCATTAATATATAAGTATAAATATGACTTTGTTTTGCTCAAATAATTCTAATAATAACGTGACACTACGTAAAAACCGTGTAAACATGCGAATAATTAAATTAAGTGCTCGATCAATCGTTTTATTTTTTGTTATATTTGGCAGATACCACCCCGCCATAGATCAAAGCGCCGGTTGACAGATATTTTGATACCTCTCGCGCAGATTATCTTAATATATGCACATGGATGACTTACTGTTCGCCGGTGGCCTGTTTTTTAACAATGTTACTTGTAAGTCACTTTGTCTCGGTCGAAGTTGCAAGGTGGTCTTCCCACCTGGCGAGTGGCGAGCGTAAATGCCACTTACCTACATGCCTTGCGCTGATCATTCGAAAGGAAATGTATTCTTGAAACCGATTAGGTGATAATCTGATTACAATAAAACAAGATTAATTTAAAGTTTGGATGTATATTAGGTATATTAAGTTTTATGGAGTAATTATAATGAAATTGTTAATTTTTTAAAATATTACAATAAGTACTTAATAGGCTTTTAAAGATGGTAGAACAAGTATAGTTCGACCAGAGAGGTATCACTGCGACACACATGACAAAAACCTAACTTTGACTTACAAATCTGACTTACATCCTTAAGCACACACCACCCCCCTCCCAAGTAAGTCACCGAGCGTGACGTGGTGGTCACGTGGCGCGTTCGAATTCTCATAATTGTTTACGCTTCGATTGGAGCATATTGGTCGCGCCCTCGTGTTGCCATCCTAAAGCGGTCAATTCCCAGTGCAATGCACTCGGTTACAAAATAACTTAATGCCTTCGTCATTCGAGACCACTTTTTGTGGCGTTTTGCCACAATTAAATCTGCATTTCGGTCCGACCCCAAACTTATTAACATAAGCAGTTAATTAATTTCAAATCGGCTCTTTATTGAAGCGTTTTTATTTTAGTATGTCTAAACTAACCATAATGGTCTAGTTTTGTTTTTAAGACTAATTGGTTGCTTAATATTTACGGCGGTCGCCGACAAACAACCGCTGTCATGTCGATGTCGCAAAGATCCATGCGTTACGTACCTACAATAGTGTTATTGCAAAGATCTTATTTTATAGAATCGTCAACACCCGGTCTTTATGATATTTTTATGGAGCCGTCCGTTCCGGCTACGGGTGACTCCGGTGACCTAAAGACGACCTAGCGCAAACAAAATAAAGCCGCCCATTCACGAACACGACATCTTGAATAACCTTGAACTAGTTAAACTGGGCGGGAATAAATCAGCGAGACAGACATGGCAACACCGGGTCGAGAAAAAACCGACCGTTTCGCCGTACCGCTTAGCCCAGACGTATCATTATCTTATTATTATAATACTCGCTAGCATTAGAACCCGCGGCACTGCTCGAGCTTTTTGTTTCTCGATTTTGACATCGAAGTAGCTTGTAGGTTAAGCCTAGAGGTGAAACGGAACAGCTATGCCTCAGAGGGTAAGCCACACGCGAAGCAAGACAACTATGCACATAATAATATCTACACATAGTACATGACGCAGCGAACATACTGATAGTATGAGAAATTAAATATTGCCAAATTAAAAAAAAGACGCTTTATACACTCACAGCCCCACAGTAGGATTAGGGGATCGAACCCGGAACCCACTGCGTGTCAGACCGGTATGGTGACCGCTCCGCTACGCGGGTCGTCAAAAGCGTTGGCGATTTTTTGTGAAGGGAAGAAAGTTTGCAGGAAAAATTTTAAAATAATTACTTTGTGTTTGTTGATGAACAACGGAATCAGATTTAACTCTATATGTTCGAATGTGGTGACCGTTTAAAGTGATGTTATTCGGGTTTTTTGCAACGCATTGCGTCAGCGGTGCACCGATGCAGTCTGGGGTCACACGCGAACCGTTTGATTGAGGTTCTTAATGATCTCAAATCATAATCATCAGTGCGAGGACCGAACAAAAAATATCAATATTAATCTCAATTTACCTTTACCGTAAATAATATCCGTAAGTTTTTGTACGACTATGAGAAACTGGGTGATGAAATAGCGATAAATTAAGCTGCATTTTATTTGTTTCGTCAATTTGCCAATAAATAAACTAATACCTGAACGGGGAGTCTCATACGACCAGTAGGTATCGTATTAATTCGCTTCATTTATGAATGTATAAGTAAGTGGTTATTTGCTCAACATAATGACAGGCCGTGTGATTGCCTCTCCGGTGAATTGTAATTATGAATCATAAACAAAGACCAACAGTTTTTGGACCACGGAAAAAACTGCCAAAAGCTAATCTGTTCATAGCAATTAACCTATCAGGCGTTATTTAGTGTTGAAGGTCGTTCATAATAAATTTCTTGTATAAAGAACTCTGGTTTTATGTAAGTAGTCTGTAGCTTACTTTGTTGCGTGATCCAGTTTGAATTGGTTATTAAAACCGTTTATATTTGAATAAAAATTGAAAGCTAGTTTTTCACGACTAGAAGATATGACTTATTTAATGCTATTGTGAGATCTATTAGAGTACAACGAAAGTTTACGGCAGGCAAAAACTTCAAAGGTTTTATAGTCCTATAACAACACTTAAGTAGTCTAACAAAATCTTTGTTAAAAATCTTGATTTAGTAAAAGTTTGTAAAAACTTTAAATAGCGTAGTATAGTTTCAAAAAGATTCATCAGTTTTCTTAGCAATCTTTCAACAAACATGAACTTCTCTTGTTAGTAAATAACCGCGCGTTTTATATTACCTCACTTGCCATGTCGAAGTACTAGGGTAACAAAAGCAAAACGAGATCTATTGGTCCGTCTCAGTGGGCAGCGCATAGACAAACCAGTTCTGCACTATGCGGCTCCCACACATGGACGGCTTCTGACCAGACTGCGGTAACGAGCTGATAGACCGCTTCATTCGATACCTCCAATGGTCGATACACTTGCGTTCATGTACTCCTAGTTAAATGTCATATATTTTAATACGTATACTACGGTGTTGGTAATTTTTTCTGACATTGTATTAGGTCTTTACACTGTAAACTGATACTTTCAAGACAAACTTCCGTGTACGATAAAAAAGTAATGGTTTAATAGTTCGCGGTCGATTTAGCAATTGATTGATTTGAATGAATTGAACGATTCTGACTTACCTCCCCGATAGCTTACATTCCTTTTTACATTAAAACCCATATTATAATTTTGTATTTTAATCTGTTTTCTTTTAAGAATATTTTTTGAAATTGCCTGTGACCCTTTTCGTAATATCCGTTCGTGTTAATATTGTTCGGTCGAGTGACCGCTCAACTTTAATGTAGGTAATGGGCCAGATGAAGCCACAGCACTAGCGACTAATAAACATATAAACCCGTGGCCCGATATCTGCACATTACGTGCATCCGGCGAGCTTTCGTCCGCCGGCGCATGCGCCATTGTCCGCCGGATGTCTTGCGGTCACACGCAATTTCACAACCTCTGCACTCCAATGCTGCTCTGGTACCTACAGCTCGTAGCCGCAGGAAATAAAAGGAAATTTCATATTGTTTTAATAAATAAACAAATATTAATCACGAAATAAGTGGTTTTCTTCGAAAGTTCAAATGAAATTTACTAATAATGTACTCAAAAGTAAATTTATTTATACTACGACTAATACCTTGAAATGTATTTTCGTCAAGTGGTACATTTCTTAATTAGTTTCGTCTTTAGTACCTATAGCTAATAAAGCATGTTCTGTATTCGGTGTTTGTCTCGATATAATATTTCGACTTTATATCAGAATGATTTATATGCTCCTTGGATTGTCACCATTTGTTTCCAATAAGATACATATCGCATACAAAAATATACCAATAGGAATTCACCACGAGGCCAGTGCAGAAAAAGCGCGATGGTTATCTCAAAATCCGTGAATATACTTAATAAATCAATTTTGAGCTCAGCGGTATTGGTTTTCGATAAAAAGATGTACATCGCGCGAGAATAATTGTGTCTCATTTATTTACGAACAAGATTATTAATTACTCATCGTAACAATTTCCAACAAGATAAGCTCGTGCAATAATTCATTGCACCTATGCGAACAATGAAATATGCAGGACACATTTTATCAAGGTCTGTTATTTATATCCTGACCGATCGCGGAGGTCAAAATTGAGCCTGTGCTCGAAGCTAAGCTGATTGCGGCCCGCGGTGGTGAATTAGCGGACAGGAGCCCTAGGCTTGCGACCAGTACGAAAACAATGACGATATTGGCGAGGTCGCTGCACGCTAGGGATGCATTGACATGATACGTCGAGTTCGAATCTGGATCTATGAAAATATTTTACCGATTTTAAATACGGTTACATATATGGAATTAACCGATAATTTCGCAGAGAAAAACCAAATAGGTAATGATTTAATTTCAATAAACTGTAAAGTAACTACTACGTCGACTGGGTTAAGCAGAATCTTGTCACATGGGTGTCTCATTTAGAATGCCCTTAAAAATTATGCGAAACTTTTATATCGGATTAGTAGTACAATTTCGAATATTTTTATATATCCGTTACTTTCGGTAACGGTTACGGATCTCCATAACATCCCTATTGCACGCTGCCCGGCGGTGGCACTCGCATCAATCATTCTCCATTGATGTTTTAATAACAATATGAATATTAGGCACACCCTCATTAGCCATATTTTAATTTACCTTATTTGTTTTATCCGGACCTACCCCGACGATGCGTGGGACGCGACCTTCCATATTATTTATGTTCTTATAAATAACTTATCTTACGCCTGGACGTTTAATATCGTTGCGTATTTATTGTTGTCAATAGGCTCTCTGTTTGTAGGTGCAATAACATTGAACTTACCCAAGAATGTATTCACTTTTACTGTCTACAAGAAAGTCTTGCAAATAAGTAGGTAATTATGTAATCAGTGAATTATATTTTCAATGATTACTAGTTGAATCCCGCGGTTTCACTCGTGATTAAAAAAAATGTGACATGACAAATATGACGGAAATTGTATACCTTCAACATTTAAAAAAAAAGGTGGGCAGGGTTTTTATTACGCGAAACCCTAAGACATTTTCTAAAAGGAAAATAAGCCTGAGTTACTCCTTATAACATTAGACAGACAAATCTTTGTAGTTCAGTCTTTATAATTATTATACTTTCATAAGCATTTATTAAAAAGCACTTATTTTCATATTACAAACAGACACATTTATTTATTTGTATAGATTGCACTTCTATTGCACATTATTAAAGTTATTTGGTGGTATATCGTAGTTGCTGTCTTCTAGAGCTGATTTATTATTCTCAGTAAAAAAGCTAAAGTTCAAGGCAATTTAGTATTAGAAATGTTGAGACGAATGGTTATATTGGAAGATATACCGATTAATATAGTATAGGGCGTCGGTTGCAGGTTACTGCGTCGTATTGTTTCACTGGCTTCTTTTTAGTTGCTCGCATTAAGTTCCTAACGATGGCCTCGAATTTAAATGGAGGCTCGCAAGAAAGGGGCCCGCGGAACTGGATATTCGTCCCTATCGCCCTTCGCTTGTTTTTACGTTTTACGTTTTAGAGCGCGCTAGGTTTTGTAACGGTACAGCGGCGTCACATTCGGCGCGGCGGCCCGCCACCGTTGTCATTTCGACAACTAATAACCCCGCCGAGGTTCATAATTTATATGGTGGTTCATGCGACCACTTTTTACCTCTCGCCGTCGCCGACGTCTGGGAATCCGCAACAAAGACCGAGCCAGATTCCGTTTTGCATTCCGAGAGTATTCTTGTGCGACGGATGCCTGCGAATTCGATGTTTCGGAATCAAAATTTGCACTGAATCGATCCGTCGGAAGAGCCGCTCGCATAAATAATCGGCGTCGCGCACGGTTTCCCACGCAAATCTTGTATTTTGAGGAGTAGCGTGCGTTCGCTGATCCTGCGCAAATGAATGCAGAGTTTCAGGGGTTCTGGCGTCGGTTCGTCTCCGCCGCAGATATCTTTGTTCGTGGGCGCCATTGTAGCCGCTCGCGGGCGTCGTACGCGAGTGACCCACTTTCGGCGCAATAAACCACCCCATCGAATTTCGCGTCGGCCCTTTCGGCCGACTCCGGTCGATCGGTTGACTCTTGGTTTTTTAACAACATCGGCCCCGTTGCATTCCCACTTTTACGATCATCTCGACTGACCGACGCTCGACAGGGAGATCGTAAAAGATCAGATTTTATTTCTTATTGTTCGCCTTTCGCGAAATCTAATTGAAGTCGGCGGAGCCCGAGCCCACCGCGGCCTTTACGCGTTTTTAATTTTACTGCCCGCCGTACGCTGAATTATGTCGAACCGATAATGACAACTGGCCGAGAATTTGTTCATTACTTTTTATCACACATTAAAACTTTAAACGGCTCGTGTGAAAATAATGCGCGTTGAGTCGGTCGGAGCGAGCGCGGCCCGCGCCGCCGCCGCTCCGCCATCTCCGCGCTTTGTATTATTTTTCCACAATTATTTCAATAAAATCGAAATTACACAAGGAGAATGGGCCATGTTCCCTAGCAATAAGAGTGTACGGTCGAACGCAAATGAGGCTCGCATGCCTATTTGCTTCGATTATATTCTTGCCTCTAGACTCGTTTTGGAGGCTGCATACTCTTCCTACTTTTTACTTAGAGCGAAGTGCATCAGCGTCGGCGATACGTCGAGACGAGTTATTGGCCATTAAAGGCTGGTAATTGACATGAATTCAATTAAGCTGCCTTTTAAAAGCTCAATAATCCGTCTCATTTATTGTTAAACAAAAGACAACTGAACCCTGTTGTACGTCTATAAATAATTGTAACTTTAACAGTATGTAATTTAGTATTTTAGTGAACACTTCACTCGATATTGTTAACGCAGCAAGAGAATAGGGTGTGGTTCTTCGACTAAGTAGTTGAGGACATTGAAAAATTACTTATATTGTTGAAGTCATAAAGAATAGAAGGTTCGAGTATAGCAGGCGGGTAGCGTGTAAGCTGAGGCGAGCTTACTCACTTTGTATGCGCGTCTCGGCGCGCTGCGTCACGCGCCTATCGGAAGCGCTAACGGCCGGCTCTTATTTAAATACGTCGCCATTCTTGTATGAACCTTTATTCCAGGCTCATCCTTACCATTGAAACTCGAATTTCAAACTATCGCAGAAGGTTGCCGGCTCCCAACCGGTTGGCGATGTTGATTCTCAACAATCGCGACATGCCTTTTAAACGAACATCGATTTTCTCATTTGCAGCCTTTCAAATTTGGAGTCATCTGTTTTTGTAACAAAGCGATCGTACTCGATCTTTTGACTTCATATTTCATTATACTAATAAGGAAATCTATTTCTTTCTCATTACGGACGTATTTCTTATAAGACATCCGTAATTAGGTGTAATAGGCGTTCAATTGGAATCGGTGTTTTCTGATAGGACGCAATCTTTTCTTATTGATCTAGACAGACACGCGAATATGTGTATACATACAATAAATTTGTTAACTATCATCATTATTTAAGCATACTGACTTGAATAGTATTTTTTTTTTGAGAAGGGATGAGAACTATTAAATTATTGTCTCGCTCGATTGCTTATCGATCGATCGAAAAATCGATGTTATTCGAATGAAGCATGTAAACTGCGTAAATTCTATAGCATTGTGTAACCGGCCCGCACGTCAAACTAACGTACGCAAACACGCCTGTTGATGTTTGCATTGCGATGCATATCTGCGCATACGCATTCTTACTTATCATTTTCCACTAAAAAGTGTTTGCAAGTAACTTGGTAAATTTGGCACTTAATGCGAGATTATTGGGAACTAAATTAATAAATCGTTCATAATACTTGGAATGTTAATACGGATATTTCTTCAAGTTTCAATATGTACACGATTCTACCGTTTGCAAAACTAATTTTATTAATAAATGAATGAACATTTAATTTGATTTTGATAAAAGGGATAAGTACTAATTAAGGACAGCAAAATAATTCGTCTTATAAATGGGACCCAAATCTGTAGGTACCTTATCGTGACAAGGAAAATCAAATCAATAAGTGGGATAACGAAAAAACTGTACTCGTACCTACAAACAAATTACAAATATTTATTTTGCATAAGTAGATTGTTTTTTTAGTTTACTGCGATATTAGAGCTGCCATATGATCTTTAGGGCTTTGATTTGTTGTTTTACTTTCTTGGGTTTTCTTTATTTCTTCATCGGTCTCAGTAAAATCAGTTCAACTGTTTCTTAGGTTTTCCAGTAAACATAGATAAACAGGCAGGCAATGCAAGAGCTTCAAAATATTTTTTTCGTATTGCGATAGTTGGAAATTAATTATCTCTGGAATGGTTAAGGATTTAAGAGCCAGGAAATTTTCATAATTGAAAGTTTTTCAATAAGTTTAAAGACGTGAGATTATATTGTATGATACTCATTTTATTTTTTACTTTTTTTGCAGGTAAATATCTGGTTGTGCTACAGAAGATACTATTCGAGTTGGTAAGAATATTTGTAGGTCGTACATGTACTGCAGGAATGGACACTGCAGCATGACACCATGGTAAACGACTAAATCCCGGGATCGATTCTCAGATAGCTTTTGTGAGTCTGTGTCTGTTTTTATGAAACTTGCATGAAGATTAGTACATGAGATGAACTATAAAACGGGTTAGGAAAATTCTATTACAAGACCTCACAAACTTGAGCCGCATCTTTCGAAGTTTTGTACACAAAAATTAGAAAAATATAGTTTTATCTGACGCTGTCTGTGTAGCCATAAACGTATGTTGCTATGTAGATGTCTATAATCTGTTGAATTAAGTATGTTTATGTAAAAATGTGTGATTAAGACATGTAGTATAGTGCGGTGTTGCGCGGTAATTAATGTGTTTATCGGCGACTATCGGCGCGCCGAGGCCGTCTGCTTTATTGCATTGTCGGTTTTCGAGACGAACGGAGCCTCTTTTATTGTCTTTTAATAGCGCTTATACATACTTATCAGATTTTGTTTATTTACGTTATTAAAAGTTAAATCTATTTACAATAACTGCTAAAATAGACAGTTAATGAATACTAGAGGATACTTTTAATTAAGTAAATAACTTGCTTACGTTCAGGCTATTTCAGTCACAATTACCAGTCATACTCGTACATTTGTTAAACTATAAATAAATATGTACTTCATGATATAAAATACGCCGTAGTTCGCAAATACGTGTACTTAAGTATATTCAAGAATGTATTGTGGTGTCATCGACCTTGTTGTTAAACATCCCAGACGTTTTATCTGAGCCAACGACGTTCGGAAGATCGTAAAGTGATTAGAGTGATACGGTGATGTAATGATGATGCGCGGCATGAGGTGCAGGGAACTGACCTAGCCCACGCGAGCACTTTCTTCTAAACTCAAAATGTAACCGTAACTATGAGCGGACAATCGTTTCCGGCGCCCGTGACGTCACGGCTGTCTCGCCGGTCGCCGCCCCTACTACGTAACCTTGGCGCATCGAGCTCGCGCCGAGCGCTACGTTTGCAGCCGCTTTCGTTTTCATCCTTTTTCGACACAATTTGAAATTCTAGCGACGATCTGACCGCCCAGCACTCCGGGTCATCGATCTTTAATTCGGTAATCTGCAGCGACCGATTGAACGCACTCGCCGACGTGTGCGTGCCCGCAGCCCTAAACTTAATCGGCCGGATGCAAAAATTATACATATCGAATGCCACTTATAATGCGAAATAAGAGCAAAATCGACGGTAATTTTTCACACGATCCACGAGAGCATAGTTGCCCTAAGCGCGGCACGCCGGGGTGAGCGAACTCGCAGCCTGTAATTTTGGACCGCAAAAGGACCAAAACGCATCGAGATCGGTGATTAAAAACCTTTGTCGGTTCTACTAATATTTATATTTTCGCGATGCGCCCGACATCTAATTGACCGCTCGCATATTCGAGGCGGGCGTGCGACGCGGCGCCGACCACCGACGCTTCATTAGTTTTCCTGGTACAGAAATCATAAACTATACCAATTTTTATGTCCCACCATATAATATATGTCGAAACGTGACCTCGCCGTGGACCGCGGACGCCGACAAAGGCAATGGAAAAATCCTTTTCCCCTCGGATCACGATCAGAACTAGCGTCGCGCACGCACACGTAATTGTTTCGTTCGGTCGATCAATAAGGCGCTAAAAATAGTGACTAAATTATAAATTATTGCAGGTGGCAGGTAACTAGTTTCAACTGCCTCTTGCGGGTACTCTCGATCGGCCCAAGGTCTGGGATATTGAACTTGGCCGGAGCAACAGCACGGCAAGGTCCGCCGCGAAAGAGACGGCTGCACTATCACTCATTGTTATGGGGGAAATGTCGCGGCCACACGCGCGCGCCGCCCGATTGATTCTCTTCAATGACTAAACCTTCGACTCCTAATCCGTTCGGTATGCGATGCAAAGCGGCTGCCGGTTATAGAGCGATCCCGTAAGCACGATACGCACTTCCTCAAACAAAGTGTTGCGACGGAAGCGGGACGGCGGCCGGGAAGGTCGGCGAGGCCCCATGCGGGACAGGGACGGCTATAGGACGACAAGTGCGCTGTCCGCCGACAGAGACGGGAGAAGTGCATTGCGCTGACGCATTGCGATCGTCTGCACGCTCTTGTCTTTTTTGTAGACGCTACCCCCGCGGCTTTCGGTTTCGTTGTTTATTAACGACGACTGTTTCGACGAATGTCGTTTACGCCAATATCAATCGACCATGCGGTAATTAAATCCTCGAACCGGACCGGTCGCGCTGTTTGGCATTTATGTGTTCCCACGCGGTTGATGTCATTTTAATTATGAATGGCGGCCTTCGGGGTAGGGATGCCGACGGAGGCGCGCTCCTGCCGGGTCCACTGACCCACTGCCAGTGACCGGATTCCCGATGCGAATGGTTTTCGCTTCGTCAGCGTACGCTCAGCGGGCTCTGCGAAACATTTTGTATATCAATAAACAATATCCAACATTTGTAGAACCATATCGCGAACGAGAAGCATTTCGCTAAAACAGTAGGTACGTAAATTGATTCGTACTCATTGGCATAATTAAAATAAATCAGTCGGTTTTGGTATGTTAGGCGGCCCATCCTCTCGCCCTCCTGCCGAGAGCGCGTGAACTCTTTATCGGTCGGTCGCCCGTACCCACATCTCTCACTTAGCGAAATAAAAAGACTACTACATCTGAGGCAGAACGCCATACTCTAACATATGCTATCGACGGGCATACACCACGTTCACAATGTTACACTGACACATTGTGCTCGCGAGGTCCGATTACCACGTGTCGGCTTATCTCACATCATCGCGTTTAAGTAGTGGAGTTCTCACGACGCGGCCAAGTGCGTTCACACCTAATAAACATCGTGCTCCTCGGACCCGCGCTGCGACGACGCGCTGCTTATTTGCGCTCAACAAACATTCTTGGAGATAAGCCGTGAACGGACCCGCCTGTGCTTCCCACATCTGCCGCGACCTTGGCTCCTTAAGCCCGTTGTGTAACCTCCTTATCAGTCACGCTCCCCTGGTGCCGCCTCACCGGCGAATCTTACCGAGTTTTCCGGTCTCGATAAAATTATCGGCCTTATCGAGCAGATGCGGAACGACAAGCGCGCGACGGCCCATGAGGCTAGCGTAATAGCGTCCGATGTTATGACGCCTCTTTCACTATCGTTTCCCATGTAGAACTGGTGCCGGCGCAACCACGTGGGTCCGCGGCTCGTTAACATAATTACAGTTTTCGACTGGCTCGACTGGTTTCGGTGCTCCAACTCGTGCTTTTTATCGACTCGCTCTAAATCAATGTTAGCGCTTGTGCGAAACCGAAAGTTGAGTCGGCGGCGGGCCAACAATGCCCCCGGCGTCGGAATAGCGTCTCTAATCGACGGTGACAGAATACAAAGCTGGTCTGCGTTGAAGTATAAAAATGAAAAAGTCGTCCGTAAAAAGAATACGGAGCGCAGCGGGCGAACGTTTTGTTGACATTTCGGTTATGACTTATGGTTAGCGCGGAGGCTTGCGCGGCGGCGGTCCTTCCGTGAGCTTTTATTATTCCGGTTATAAATTAAACTGTGCTCGTTAATCGGCCCTTTAATCCGTCTGGGCGTTGACTCCGGCCGGCTCTCGACGCCGCTCAATGGCTCACTCATCCACGAAACGCTTGTGTAAATGTAGTTAAAATCTAAGTAACGAAGTCCTTCCGCGCGTTGTTTACGCGAGGAGTGAAAAACTCCCATCGGTGGTCCGGCGGCGAGTCATCGTCGTGGAATGTGGCTGCATCTCGCGCCGATATAAAAGCCTACACCGAAGCATCTCGCATCACGGCCAGCCCCGGCTCTTATTTATTTAGCACGATTCCTGGCGCAGTTCATTACTCGAGACTAGATATCGACGTGAGATAATTTGGTTCGTTGGATTTTTTGTGCGTTATTGTTAGTCTCGAATGATACACTGTTTGAATATTTAGCGATATCCGCTGACTTCACCGCTTATAAAAAATGGCGAATAATTAGTCAATAAAAATTCCGCCGATTATATACAGAGTTGTTACACGGGTGTTACGTAATTGGAGTAAACGACCTAAGAGCTGGTGGTCCCGAAGGTCTCGGAGACCACGTGTTGCCAACATGTGGCTTATCGGCCGTTGCTAAGCCCTTTAAGCAATCTGTTATGAATAATTATCAACAAAGCGTTGTTCCACAATGATTTACCACGTGTGGGTGTTCAAACATAGCGTAACCGAACGTACGTTACACAATTGACGGCCGTTTGATAGGGTTCGTTTATTTGCCTTACGATAAGTGATATGAGTATACCATTCATTCTTCACGTAAATAGGTGTCGTAAAGATTGTTTTTGAACTCCGAAATGAGAGATTTCGATACGAAGTGGAAATTAAAGTGTGCACTATCAATTGTTCAGCCTTTTTGACATGTAACCGAATGAAAAGTAGTACATTTTTAAGGTTAACGTGATTAAGAAAGTGGTGCCGCATCATCGCGTCGTGCGTTCCGCGTGAAATGTTTTCGGCGGGTCGCAGCGGGCGATGGACGGCGCCCTTGACCGCGGCGTCGGCGTCGGAGTAAACAAATTGAATGAATCGCGTACGCTCACGTATGTGCCATTCATGTGTGCGCCGTTAACGCACGATAATTCAAGTGCTCGTATGTTCACTAACAAGCTGACGCAACGCTCGCGCCGGTGACGCGCCGGCCGGCTTGATGGCTCCGTCAAATTTTATTAGCAGTTAACAATTATAACGAAAATTAAAAAAAAAACACGAATTCGAAATGCCATTGTAAATTAACAATAAAGTAGGTTTCGTATTTTGTACCTTAAAGTAAAATGACTGAAAGTAAACCTTAAGTAGGTATTATTCTTTATCTAATACGTACATTTTACTCTAAGGCGGTACGTTTTTTTAATTGTTGTTTTATTTCATAATTAAGTATTCATGTCGCGTGTATACTTTAAATGCAAAAAACAAATGTAGAGAAATAAAAAATAGTGTTTATTTTCGTCGACTTAACATTAGTATGTTGGTCGTCCGCGGCGGCCGTGTGTCCCGGCGGAAGCTAGCGGCGTCACGGCTGGCGAGGCGCCCTGCAAGACTTGCCCATACGTGCTGACAGCCACACCAGCAAACACTGTTCCATCTCATTTGAAGCCATTTCCTCTGTTTGCAAACCCAGCCAACACTCGACATTAATACGTTAAACAATCGCTGGTAACTGATATAGATCGTTCTTTTATTGCATAATGAATTGTAAATGCTGGAAGGTAGATACTCAAAGCCCCTTTCGAGTTCTGGAAATGTTTACGAAATAATACTTCTTTACCAAGATGTTTTGAATCTCTAAAAACAGAAAGTTAAATTTGTAGTATGTGACTAGACAGACAAAACTAATTAATACATTATTTCTTAATAAGTATTTAAAATTATATGCAAACAGAGCAAACATGGTCTGAGGTCGAGTGGCTTGTCGATTGTCATTAGAACCACGGTTGCTCGGCTAGACCGGGAGCCGGGAGTCTCCCCAGGCGGAAACTGGCCCAGATGAACCACGTGATAATCGTCACGCGAATACCTACATGATTACGGAAGGTGCAGCGCGGTGCGGCGGAGCGGGGTCGACGATCGCCCGCGCGACCGATCGCGCCCGAAGGTCAAGGCGAGCTGAGATCCTCCCGCTAGCTCACAACGAAAGAAAAAGTGACAGCCAAACCTGAATAGAATGCGAGGACGAATAAAAATGAAAGCACTGTTTGCTTTACAACACTTTTACTACTCATTTTCGGCGCGGCTGGCCCGCCCGCCCAATGTTTGGCGTTTGCATCGCTGATGGCTGATACCAAATCGTTGTCGCAATGTTTTAGATTGTAACGATGATGGACTAAATTGTTATTAAAATCGTTCGGTTTCTAATGAATAATTTGTTTTTACGGATTTTCTGGATAAGAAATTGCTGGAAATGCAATGTTAATGTTGACAAAACTAAGATGATATAAAATTTTCTTTACCAGAAAGAATGTTTTAGGGTTCTGTTATGAAAAGGCAGATCTCGCGATTCTTATAATTTCATCTTGTCTGTCTGTTTCTTTGTCTATTCGTATGTCACTGGCATTTTACTTGGAAACTATTGGTACTGTGATGTAAGGTGTAATCTAGGACAAAACATACAATATTTTAGTGAAAATACGCATAATAATTATCCGTGGTATAATACATAGTCAAGTAATTAATGGATGAAAAAAATCGAGTAGACGTAGATGTCTCTTCATAACCATTCAAAAATGTTTTTAAATACGATTATTTAAATTGATAAGGAACCCTGAAAGTTGCAACATTGTTTGTCCGCTCTGTAACCTCTCGACTATACGATGTAAAGTTCTGAAAGAATTTAATAACTCGTTCAAAGATATTTTGGTTTTAAAAATACTGGTGCTGTATTTTGCGTAGAAATACGTAAGTTTTTTTAGAATTCTACGGAACCCTTCATATTGTGTGAACTGCCGCATTTTGCCGTGCTTTTTCTAGGCGCTTACGAACTAAAGAGGCTATTATAATGTACTTTACTATTGTATAATGTAGACTATATATATATATATATAAGCAGACTGTCAACTGTTTCCTTTCATAGTAACACACCTTTCGAAACTATCGAGCATAACAATTGCCAAGTTCCATTTGGAGCATAAAGGCGCAATTTTTGCGTATGTTTTTGTGTAGATTAGTTAGTCATTGTAATGACTTGGCCGATTTGCGTGCGTGCGAACGATCTCGACCGAATAGTATCCTGGTGTTAGGTCATCGGCGTGGTCGACGACCCAAGTTACGATTGTTACAATCAAAATATCGATTAACCTATTTCCTAGCCTCGGTGGGAGGACCGCCGACGGTTACATCCTCGCTAATCTATAATGTAATAAAAAATATGAGTATAATCACAGTCTTACTTTATATTTATAAACGTGTAGTACCATTATCTATAATAAACCCGTGTTCGTATAAGTAGTATTTTTGCACAATTACAATAGTTAAATGAATTTAAAGGTGAATTTTGAATTTTGAAGGTGGTAGAACCCTTTGTAGTTCGACTCCAGCGGCACCACCGCCAAACTCATTTCTGCCCAATAACAGCAGTGTTAAGCGCTGCTGTGTTCTGCTTTAAAGGGTGTGGTAAAGGAGATAAACTTAACGAGGCATTCCAACTTAGTCCTCAGGGGTAGCAACGCGTCTGTGGTCGA
>DWRA01001698.1:0-16068 GCA_018250295.1 Spathilepia clonius
TGTCCATGGGCGGCAGTTGCTACTTACCATCAGGTGGACTGCATGCTCGTTTGCTACTCCATCATATAAAAAAAAATTCCAGATGTCCATTGGTGGAAGTTACTATTTACTATCACGTGGCGATAATATATAATATACAACAAAAAATCTTCAACCTTATTTGGACTTCACTGTAATGTTGATCGTACTGTAACTTCCATGAGCTGGATTGCATGCTCGTTTGCTACTTCTACTTATTGTATACTTATTCGTAGTGTCTCTTATCTCGGACAGTGTAGACATATTATGTTAAATTTATTGTTCTTCTTCTACTTCTTCTTCTTGTGTGAAGTATCTGTTGTATGATACAGCTACAATTAATACTATGTGTGATTTCTTATTGCATAGAAAAATCAAATGAGTGTACAGTATATCTGATGGAAAGGGAGTACTACCGCACATGGACATCTGTAATCAATCCCAGTTAAGATTAGAGTCCCACCTGAGGTTGACCTGACTTTGTCTCTCTTACTACTTATATCCTTCAACCAAGAACACAGCTGTACTTAACACAATTGTTATTACGCAGAAACACATGTTTAAACATCGCCAAATATAGTTCTGCATGCATTAGCTCGCGGGCCTAATACACGCATTGTTCGGGTGCACTTTTCAAAATTGCATCCCGGTTGCATTGCACAATGCATCTTTCACTAAATCCGGTTGTCGGCTTCCCCGGGCTGATATACCCTCTGTATTTTTTAGACGCTCTAATTTTTACATTGACATTAGATTTTCAATGTAAACATTACAAGAAAAATATGTATATCGATTATTAAATGTATAAATTGTTACTTATTTTAATTATATCCAATAACCTTGGATAAATAAGCTTAATAATCTTTGACAATTATTTCTTAAAACAAAATTAATATATACTTGCGTATATGAGTAAATGATTTTATAATATAACGCCACTCCTTTAAATGCTATAAAAGAAAATCACTCATGGCGATAAGAAAACGAAATTCACCTGAAATTAATTAACATGGAAATTGAACCCATAACGCAGAATTAGACTGTTGTTTTTAATGGAAAATTTCCATGAAACACTACAGAGTGTACTCGCGTTACCAAGCTATATAAAAAGGGGTTCATTATATTTATCCGCACACAGTTGCAGTGTATATATTGATTAAAATATTGGTATTGGTGATTCCTTAGAAACGATTACCTTCACGTGCAACCAGATGTAATATATTCATGTTTCTGCTTTTGCATAAGATATTATTAATGTTTATTGTGCAAAAAATAGTTTACTGTAACAATCCGTTACAGTAGATACATATTTATTCAAAATTACTCTAAAGTTGTTTAAAATGACATATAAGTATACCTATAGTAATTCAAATAATCATAGTTTATAATAACCTAAATAACCATAAAATAATCGTAATTTAAGATCGATTCGCCGTTAATAAGTATATGCTATCCCCAAACAAGATAGGTACATAATAAAGCTGACGCTTCAAGTTAATTAAGAGGTACGTGTCGCTTCGTGAAGCGGCTGAATTAAAATACAGAGCCGCTACAGCCTATTTTCAGCCTGTGTAAAACCTATTTATTTTAAGAGAGTGATGTTGTTTTAAATTGATCCCGCTCTTAGAATACTTTTGTTGAACGAAAACATTGTGAGAAAATCTACATACCTGGAGGATCTAAATTATATTCAAATATTAAATTTTAAAAGGTGTTTAAGCAAATGTATAAATTAGAATTTATTACGCTTGCGCTTGCTTATTAAACACAGTATGGATTTAATATACACCCGCACAATAAAGAGTTCTACCTCCCTCATATGTGCCTATGCGTAAGCAAGTGAGTAGTAAATATGAATAGATAACTCCGAGAGGTGCCAATTTAAATGAACATTTACAATTACTCGATGTATCACATACACGAAATAACAAACCAAAAGCATAAATCATAATCAAAGTGCGCAGCAGAAGCCTATGGCCTATTTGAAAGCAATGCGAGTGATTGGCATCTCGTTAGGCATCCCGTGCCGTTCCATTCTAGGCATCGATTGTAGCCGCTTTAAGCTCACGTCAGGAGTAGAATGCGAAAAAGGAGATTTATAGTCAAAACGGGATGAGCTGGATGTGATTGATGACGGTAACAGATGTTGCTTGTAAATTTCAAAATAATGATCATAGTCCAGTCAATGAGACAATACAAAAATTTAATTAATCATTTTCACTTCACCTTTTATAACTCTATTATAAACAGAAAAGACTACAACTCATATTATTGAATAATTTTATTAAGTGGAAGTAATTTATAGAAACATAAGTCTGGAGCAAAACAAAAGTAAGTAATATATCACGAACTATAGTTCATCGCAAATAGCAATGGACGCGTCATATCTGTCGAAGATATGACAGCAAATGGAGCCGTAATGTCCTCAAATGGATCCAAGGTAAGGGGAAAAGAAATGTTGGGAGACAACCGGTACGTCAGATCGACGACCTTGTCATTTGAAAGAAGAGAAGAATTTATACAAAGGGAGTAAGTAAGTAGCTGGATAAATCTAATTTATTAATACTTTAGAAATAGTCGTCGATTGTACAAAGTTATAACTTAAATAGTGTAATTATTAATACCGTTAACCGTACTGTACGCCGGGTTCAGACAGTCATATAAGCTTAAAGCATAAATCATAATCAAAGTGCGCAGCAAAAGCCTATGGCCTATTCGAAAGCAATGCGAGTGATTGGCATCTCGTTAGGCAGCCCGTGCCGTTCCATTTCGACCATCGATTGTAGCCGCTTTAGGCTCACGTCAGGAATAGGATGCGAAAATGGAGATTTATAGTCAAAGCGGGATGAGCTGAGATGTGATTGATGACGGTAACAGATGTTACTCCAGTCAAGTATTTAGAAGTAATACACACCTATATAAATCATCGCTCTGCGGCTACTGTCATTCGTAAGTCATCTACAATGATGTTACATATACAATATCGACCCGTTACTTAGGTAGGTGATAGGTACTGGTTAAACTTCATACGCATTCCTATGTTTTAATGAGCGCATTATCTGTCAGTCCTGGTAGTTAATGTTGGACAAAAGTCATAACCATTTACCATTAACCTGTATTGTCCTCCGCTAATATCCATTGAAGAAGAATAGTATTTGGTGCTCTAGGTCTCTCCCAAGCCCAGAAGGAGATTCATTCCCAGCTGCGGAATAGAGCCAGTGGTGTGTACGAAGGTGGAACAGCGCCCAATAGATACAAGTAGCTAGTCGTATGCAACTCCGCATAAGCCTATTGCCGATCTGAATAGTGATTCAGTAGTAATTGGCATCTAGCAATCCAACCTGTGCCATTCCGTTACAAGAGATATAACATCAAAAGTGAATGGAATTCGAAAATTAAGTTTATAGTCAGGAATGGAATTATCCGTAACGTGATTGATGATGTCACCCAGATGTTGACATTAAGTTATTAAAATGTTTAGTTAACTACGTATTTTGTTGTATTAGCAAATGATCATACACCATCAGGTGATAAGTGACCTTTGTCCATCATGTACACCTAAGAAATGAGTATTCGCCGTGTATCTACTTTACCACTGCATTTAAGCTGAACACAACAGTGGTTAAAACTTCGGTCACAAGGAAGAAGTAAAAAAAATAATAACAAATAAATATCCATAAATAAATCAATGCTGCCGATACTATGATAATAAATTATTTTCATTCTACAGTATGATCATAAAAGACTACTTACGGGTTTTTATTGATGTTATATATGGATGATACAATTTGGTCCTCTCTGATCTCGTTTAACGCAAAGTTACATAAACTTTCATATTATTATAACCATTTATTCTCTACTGGCGTGGATATGCTCATATAATTTAGCATCAGCCGACTACAAACTTTTATACCACCGTGGTAAGGCATTTGTTCCATCTTCGCCGAGACATGGACAAAAGCAAGGTAAAATATTATATTGTGTCTCTCAGTAATAAATGAAAAGTGAAGATGAGAAGAAGTAAGTATAGAACAGGGGAAACAAGGTGCTAGAGATAGCATGATTCGGACTGGGGAGGTGCCCATTTCTAGCGTCAACAATTCTGCGTCTCGATGGAAAGGAGTGGCTGCCGTCTGATTTACTCTTAGTTGTCAGGTGTGGCAATGTATCAGTGATGGGCTTCAAACATAACCTGTTCCACCAGGTGGACTGTTTGCTACTCCAATATTGTAAAAAAACTGTCACGATTCTTTGCAATTCCTTGGGATTCAAATTGTTACCTCATATATTAGTCGGTTACTTATTTCATTTTATCGCTTAAGAAATACTCCTTTATAGCTTTCGATATGACAAGCGGATGAAACTCGTAAACAAAGTCGTAAACCACGTCATACAGTTTTCCGGTCAGTTGAGCGGTATTTATTATCAGCGTCTCCCGCGTGACAAAGTTCGTCGCCTACTTATTCGCAAGTTACCTACTGTTACGTGCTGGGAACTCGTATTTCGAACTAAGAGAAACGGCATCCATATCTTTACGTATAGTAAAACAATTCGTCTGTTTGTATTGACAATTCAAGAGTTACTAGTCTAATTGTATGATATTTTTCAGCATGAATTTTTTTTATCCATTCGTCGCACATATTGTTATTCATTACATAATAGGTGATTAGGATATTTTGTGCTCATAACCCCAAACCCACTGGATTGGTATAGGTACATTCTTATTTTTTAACATGATAATATGTCTTTAGGAGGATTTTTGTGTACATTTAGTAATGATATAGTGAAGTGTGGCGCTTGTTCTAAGCGATTGAAGCCACGGGCATAGCGAGTTCTCGATATATAGAATAGTGACAATTTTAGCGTTGAATTAGGTCTACGCGTATGATGGTTATTTTCACATCTTAAAGAAACGTATTAAAGTAGCAGTAGTGGACGATACTGGTACTAAATATAGGCATATCGATAATGATATCGAAATACTCATAACAATTGAGGTACCCTTTCTATCTAGCACTTAGCATCAACTTATAGCAAAATACAGCATAAAAACTTGTTTGTAATGCATAACACATGCGTGCATGTACGAAACATACAGCTTATGAAAATGTCTAGTTCAAAGATTCTCCCGAAGTTTCTTCCAATTTCTCTACGCAATGACAACGTGAGCCAAGTTTGACTTCCAGTTATATAGTTTGTGTGAAGTTTTGACTTGAATAAGTTAGCAGTGGTTGCATGAGGTAGTTAAGTTAGCCGGTGGACTGAGTTTTACCGTAAACACTCAACTTTGATATAATCTGTTGCTTGGTTAATTTTAGAGCCAAAACGAGACAGTAAATTAAAGGTGGTAGAACTCTTTATGGTTCGACTCCGGCAGCACCACCGCTACGCCTATTTCTGCCTAACAACAGCAGTGTTAAGCGCTACTGTCTTCTGGTTTGAAGGTTGTTGTGGAGACTTACTTATCGGAGGCATACTAACTTAGTCCTCAGGGGTAGCAATGCATCTGTGGTCGACCTCAGGTAGGATTATAGTCTTATCTGAGGTGGAATACAAATGTCCATGGGCAGCTATTGCAACTTACCATCAGGTGGAACGCACGCTCGTTTGCTGCTCCATCAAATAAAAAATAACCACGATATGCTTATATTTGTGCTTAAGTAAGTAAGTATTTCCGAAAATAAGGTACAATTTGCGTATTAAGTTTACACGTCTTCCCAGGTTTTGCATATATGGCTTATTCTATCTGCGATGTATTGGAGTATGATGCGTCTTAAAATATAAAGCCAAAATAATAGTTAAGTTGTCTTGAATATTATTTCAAAGTGAAACAAATCGACCAATACAAATTTAACAGCGCAGAATTTTTTTTTACACTTTTTTATAATGCTAATAAGTGTCCTTTATTCATTTATTTACTTAGGGCTACCAACAAAACCAAATGTTATACAAGCATTACATAGTTATATTCTTGGCTATAATATCTGAATAGTTCACCTGTCAGTTACCAGTTGACTGTTACTAGTCGCACAATCTGCGCACATGAAGCGAATAATTAATTAAACCTATAAGATACCTACTAAGCGTTGTGATTTTTGATGCAGTAATTATATAATCTTTGTGGTGTGGAATCAGGCTTACACCCCAAAGGTATTTGTTTTATCCTGAAATTATAACAGTAACAGTATTATTAATTCAGTAAATATTGCGTTTTTTACAATCCTACCACGTATTTTTTTAATGTTAAATTCCTAATTTCTATGTATGCAAGTATTCATATTATATGAATTAGTAGATACTACATGCTTTCAACAATTAAGATACCTAAATTTAATTTTTAACATTAACAAAACCTGCTTATTTAGTTGGTTTTACCAAAAATATCCCTATTACTGTGTTTTCAGGTATCACTGAAAACAGAGCTCCGTAGGGTTACACCTGGCAGTTCAGTAATGACTCGCATGATTCCCGCTACCGGCGCGCACGAAGCGGATAATTAATGACTGTGTTGTTTCTGAGCGCTAGAAACAATGATGTGGTTTTGGTACAACCATTATATTTATGAAATGGTGGTAACTTAATAGTGTCCAAATCAGGTTTTTTGGCGTCCTGAGTTTGATTAACTAAACTTATGTTTCGATATTTATGAAATTATCTGCTATTTTAATTAACAGACTTGAGGAAAAGAGGATCCGTTTGACGGTTATGTATCTACGTTTTGTATATCTACAATTTTCTCAAAATAGGTTCATAAGATTTGAATGTTTCCTAGCAGATGGCAAAGCTAGTTAAAAGCAAAGCCAACAATATAATGATGTCATATAAACTACTTTAAAGTCTGTTCCTTTCCTGTAGTAAGTCGTGAGAGCCTAGATGCGTTACTTGATGGAAAGTAGTCATCGTCCCCTACTGACATTTGCAATACCATAGGAGTCACCAATGCTAGCTAACCACAACAACCCCAAATAAATGTCAAAATGGCTACACATATTCAATTCAAAAGCCACAAAAATCCCATCAACTCCTTTCAAAATTCCACACCACTCTTCTCTTACAAGTATGACGTTTTAATTGATACTGAATGGGACGCGCAAAGCGGGCTTAATGACGTATTCTGAGGTCGCACCGCGGGGAAATCTCGTATTCGTGTAATGTCTCATCTTGCTTCAAAAACTACATTTTGAGGCAACTGTTTGTGGCTGCGGCACCGTTACACCTATTTATTTAATACGAGCGGTATAAAGACGTATTCTGGAAGTCTATTATATTACTATGTATATCAATGTTGGAAAAAATAGCAGTGGGTAGCATTGAATAATATACATATGAAATGTGCGCTTTCATCGTCATTAACTCTTTTGTCCCACTATTGTGCATGGGTCTGTTTTAACAGGAAAGTAGAGTTTAGCTATAAAATTTAAATGAAAGAGCAATAGAGCAGGAAACGCCTGAAACTTCGGAAAAAAAACTTATTTGAGACGTTCCACCTTAGTTTTTAGGACTGGCGTCTAACAACTTTGCCCGACTTTAGTTAGCACTTCTGCTGTATTTATGTTTACGGAGACAATGATCACTTCACACCAGGTAAATAGCAAGCACGTTAACTACTTTAATTTTAGAACACATACGTACTCTGAAGTTTTAAATTAATTAATGAGTAAAATGAAATGTAAAATAAATGTGCTAAAAATACTAGTAAATTATTTATAATCTTCTGTTCTTTTGAAATAGGTTAAAAATGAAAAATCGACAGAAACAAAATGTGATTTTTACAGCCGGGTTATAAAACGGAGATACAATCACATGGGGAAATCTAAAAATCTCCATTTCAAATGAGGCCGTCCCGATTTTAAAGCTGTGCATTCATGGCCGGATGTACTAACTAGAGGTAACGTGTCAAAATATCATCGGGGTTTTCGGCCCTTTCTGTAAAATAAAAGTAGCAAGCCTTGCTTCCAAAAAAAAATTATGATTAAAATAAGATTGCTTGGTTTGGTTGATTTGGTTGGCCATTGTGTTACTTACTACCCATGACTTGTAACAGTAATTTAAGGCAAGGACTTTGATTTTTTAACTGACGTCTAAGATTTTAGGTGTGTTTGCAATTACCTTTTTTTCAAACCATAACATAGCATAGCTTGACCCTATTTTTAAAGAAAGTATATATAAGTGTGGTGGTGATGCCGCAAAAATCTAAACACAAAAGATTTTGCTACTTTGGCGCTAGAAATATGGTTAACAGATTTACTAAGAAGATACCAAAATATAGAAAAGCAGGTGTAGAACCGTCTTTATAGTAAATCATTGTGAAAATTTGTTGAAAACTAGAACCAAGAGAACTTTACCCACACAGCCTCCTTATTATACGAACAATTTCCAACATATTTGAATTCTTAGTTTTGAATAATGAATATTTAATATGGGTCTGGCTTTAAATTGTAAATGTAGGTATGTTACCGTTTGGTATCATTAATAATTTATGTATTATTCAAATCATTTTGAAACACACTCATAACTCATATCTGTTCTTAATTCTCTGCACTGCTTCCAATTTGGTGGCTTCGGGGTAATCTATGCTTATCAATGTTAGATTCAGATGTTATTTTACCTGTCTTGTCGCAATGTGTTTTTTGTTCATACGTGCCATTATGTTCATATTGAATTTGCCTATGTTTGTCGTTTTATAACCTGTCATGTGGCTAATGTGGATCTTCCTTATGTTACGTTTGCGTCGGCCCCACGTTATTGACATTGCAATAGGATGTTAGTAGTTTCTCATGTTACCCAATGACGTAACCATCCACAAGTAAATAATATTACGTCTTTGGGTTAGGTGTGTCCATGGAACGCATAACACTATATACTAGTGTGGAGTTGTAAGCATAGAAAGTGTTATAATAAACAGCCGAATTTCCACATTGCAAGTAGATTCTCTATGCCAGGCGTATGGATTTTTCTTCTCATAAGTTTTCTTTTAGTTTTTTTATTAATTATCAATACTCTCTTGATTATTTTTATTTTCACGTTAAGTATTTCTTATTCTTGGAAACGTTTGGAATAATTATGATCATTGAAACTTATTAAGGCAATCTTCGTTTTATATTCGATTTGAAAAATAGTATTGGTCATATTATTCTCATCACTCCTAATTCGTAACCGATCAATTTCGTTATTTGCGTCACTACCTAAAGTCACTCCGAACCTTGAGACAGCATCAGTGAGGGCATCATTCATCTCAGATAATTCGGCGATTAATCTCCCATCTCCGACAACTCTATCCAGATTAGCGCGTTATTAATGACGAGTTATCCATACCGTGCCTATTTGTTAACTCTTGACAAATAGCATATTTGACTAATGACCTATGGTTTCCTATTACAAAAAGTAGTTTTAGCTACGAGTATCTTGGCTAAATTATATGAATTCGACTGATGAATTGTGATATGAGAAAACGAATTTAGAAATGGAACACATTAAGCGGGGCAAATTAGCAAGTGTTGATTTCATGCAACATATGTGTTTTGTATTTATTTACCAATTAAATGCAATATTTAATATCTTACTACTAGACGCGAGCTTCTGCGACCAATTGTTGGGGGTTTAGATCCTACTCAAGCACGGTACATCAAAACAGATCGGTGGATGGGACAAGGTACTTATAAAGCCTACTATGTCTAACAACTGCTAACTAATGGTACCAACCTATTTAAATTGCACGACAAAAGTGTATGAAATTTAACCATTAGTAGTCACCTATTCAACTCTTGATGACTACTTAAGTTACTTAACTTATATCATTTACGGCGTACACAAGCCGCGGGGTGCTGCGCGCTGCCAATTAATTTCGGATAATTCGCCGATAAATCTCTTACCTTCGATCTCTGTATCTAGATTAGGGCGTTATTAATGACAAGAATATCCCGGTCCTTGATTATCTATCGTTATATAATGAAAGATATTGGTCTATTCTCTAATTCTTTACAAAGGTGTGTTTGTCTAATGATTTTTTGTTATTATATTAAAGTATTTAGTCTGTTTGTACATAAATCTTTACAATCCTATACTAGTAATGCTATTGAAGGCCGATATAGTCTAATGCATTTTAATACATACAGGCGTGGAAACATATAATATGTAATTCACATGAAACGTAGCAAAATAGTTAACGTATTTTATTGAGTAAGTTTTTAATTCTGTCTATTGACCATTTACTATTAGTAAATTGCAACTGCGGCATATTAATTGTAATGAACCCCCAATTATTATAGCACCATTATTTGAGATCGGCCATAGATCGTTCTGAAGCTGACGACTCAGAAAACCTTGCCTAAAATTTTCCGTCTTTACTAAGAGATTATGTTTATGGATTTTTTATATAGCTTTTACTGTGGAATTATATTTCTTTTATGTTATTATCTTTCTACTACCTCAATGGTACATTTCATAAAGGATCTTGCCACTTAAGAAACCTTTTTATTAAGGCTATTTTCCTCTGGAATATTTGCGTAATCCTCAAAATGCGAACAGAAAGAAGTCATAGAGACGAGTGGAACTGAATCCACTCTTCATTTATAACGGCCTAATCTCGATCATTAATCTTTTCGTAGAGCGAGAGACTTTTCTAAAAAGTGTCAGAAATAAGAGGTCACAAGTGATATGAACAAAGGTAGAATCTTTAATAACTCGCTTGTGACAGCAACGCTACTACACCTATTTCTGCTTTATATTACTAAGAAATTGTGTTTGGATTTGGAGGATGTGGTAATGAAGGTCATACAAGATTGTTTTAGTTCTCAGGGGTAGTAACGTATTTACTACCGAGTTCAAGTAGAACCTTAATCCTATTTAATTTTAGATGTTTATGTAAGACGATGGCAACTCACCTTTAAATAGACTGCATATGTAATAGAAGTATATGAATGATAACGTATCATTCCACAGGCTTAATGCTTGTTTATTGTTTGGTAGGATTGATTGATTTATTTTAAAATCTTAAACCTCAGAAAGATATGTTATAAATTACCTCTCAGATAGCTGCAGTTTTACTTGTGGTTACAGTCTATCCGGTACAATTCTCGTTGAAGTTCGGTGCGGATTATTGGATTAGTTGCGGCCAACCCCGTCTATTTAAGCTGTGACAGGATATACAATTAATTCGTCCCAAATAGTCAAAGTACAGAACATTGCGTATTTTGTCAGCACGAAGCACTGTATTTTATAACACTGAGAAAACAAGTTATTAGTTACGTTTATTTTTTCATTCGTTGTAACTATTTTTAGATAATGCAATTAGCCTCGTGAGACGAATTCTCAGTACATTCAATTATAATAACTATGTCGATGTCTTTTTTACGTGGAACGTCTACGTTTATAGAGCAAAGAGTGGAATTGATATAGTATCTCATTGGGTGTTGTTTGCCTCAAAAATATGTACATAAAGTTTGTTTTAATGACTTTTATGGAATCGCTTAGGGAAATGACTTGTCCTAAATGTTTACACAAAAATGATTTTCTCAGTATTTTTTTTTAATTTATTTTCTTATTTACTACTTTGATAAGCACTGCACAATTTTTAGCAGTACTAAAGTCAATTTATATATCATCAGTATAAGTATTACAACGCAACGAAAATTAAAAAAACAAAAATGTTCACCTAAAAGTTTTCAGCTTACAAGTACGCAGGTGTGTAAATATTTGAACAAATCGACTATTGACCTCAACGGCATTGACCAGCCTCACCGGAGGTGCCCAAACTATTAAATTAGTTGCGGCTGACCCGTTGGGTTACGACATGCGGTCATCCCGAGGGTCAAGCTCAATCGTAAATGGATTCAAACCTATTCTTATGTAACGTTTATGGGCTGTGCCATGTTAATAATAAACGCTTTGTACGATATAAAGTTAGTATACGACCACTTCGCACCAGTCCACTACCAACATTATAAAGTTATGTCTGTGGTATAGGTATATACATTTTACGCCGTACAGTATGCACTGATATCTGTTTTGTAAAGTATAGGATACATTCACATGTAACCAACATAAGATAAACCATCATACATATTATCACCTATATACATCATACATATAACACCTTGTTCCAAAATGGGGCATCATCAGGATAAGTTGACTCTACTGGGAGGTACGAACATTCATAACCAAGTCTGTAAAAAATATCAATTTTACCTTTTATGGAATTTTATTAATAGAGTGTGTACACAGACTACCTTTATGATAATTTCTACATCCCATCACATAGCTATTAAATTATTGTCTATATCGCACAAGGCAATGCAACAGGCACTTACTGCAATCACTGTATTACGTTAATATTTCAATTATATATATAAATAGTTTTAAGTAGTCACACCAGTTTGCTGTCTGGCCGCTGAATTTCAGTATTGCACATTGCAACAAAACAGTATCGCAGGCAATATTAATGAGCTGTAATTCTTAATAAGATCTCCAGCACTACTGAAATATTTATTCCCAGCAATAAATTAAATATTTCATTTTACTTTAGTAGCATCAAAAATATATATCATAAATATTATACACAATTCTCTTATTTTTAACTGACTTCCCTCTACGAAGGCAGAGGTTATCTATTTGTCGCGTATATTTAATTCTATTATAACAACCAAAGACATAAAGCAACTAGATATGATCTCGGTATTCTACGATACCAAACTGTAAGTGCTAAAGTTGCCAATGCTTATCCTAATTGAAGTTGTGTCGTTAAAAAGCATTTCTTAAGTGAACACTTTAATATCGCACTTTGCCAAAGTTTTGTGAGAAAAGTGTTTCAGATTACGAGCTTTACTATAGGCGACAAGGTAATAAATTAATGATTATCTTTGGAAATTAAAACTAGGCCTAAAACGTATTTTTCCTTATTTAGTATAAGCTAAACAAATAACCAATCTTAATTATGTTTACTTCTCGATTATCCCGGTCTATAAAATAAATATACCGTTATTTTAATGAATATGCATTCATCTTTTGCCATAAAAATTTAACGTCAAATTAGACAGATAATGCAAGAGCTACAGTGAGGTAATATACGAGAAACAGTTTGTGTTGACGACGATTTGGTGGTGGTGATTCCCGAAGGAAGTCGATTAAGCTTGTCTACCGTTCTGCTCCATGTAGGGTTCTACTTCGCCAACGCTGATCGCAAGCAGTGAACGTAGTGGTCAAAGTTCAGATATCTTAAAACAGTGCTAATATTATTTTTGGCACACGCAACGCCCGTAAATCATGCGGTCTCAGTCACGCACAACTCTTTTGTTTCGCTTTATACGTTATCCGGCAGCTTTACAGGGCTTTGAAAGTGTGATGTACGTTGGACAGAGCAAACCGTGGAGATGGTATGAGTACGTTGTTCCAAAAACTATTTAACAGTACACGATTTTTCTTATAGTACCTACATATAGTGTTACATATATTTTTTACTTTGTGATGTCTACATATTTAAAAAGTTTAAATAAAAAAATAGTTCTGCGTAATAACTGAATTTAGTGCGTATTTAAGTTGCAAAGCAGTCATTCATAGCAATGGGAGGTATTGGTTTTATATAGCTAACATTTTTCTGGAAATACTGATATCAATATTTGTCTACTTTGTAGCAGTACCCGTACTATCGTCTCGTACGCTATTAACATGAAAAACAGACACGTTACTTATATCAAATTAAGTATAGCTAAGGGTATTTATAGTTTGCTATAACATGGATGAAATCCAATAAATATTTGGATACTTCTATTCTATAACACAAAATATTATCCGGAAAGACATTAATATCTACTCAATTTAATTTATTTCCACTCAAAACATAAATCTTTCGCTTCGCCATTTATAAGGGTTCAAGCTGATAGCATGTGCTATTGTGTTGATAATGTTTTAAGTTTATTTATGGAGCCCTTAAGCCTTAAATTACGAGGTGTCATGGCAAGCTTAAGTAATTACGCTCTAGGGTCGGAAACTTTACCATCTGGATATACACCTGAAGTACTTAACCCTTCGCTTTCCGACGCATACATTTGCAATTTGTATATTATTGACGTATTATTAAGTCTTTGCATAAACAATATTAAGTACAGAGAGAACGTTATTGCTGTCAAATTATGAAGGTTTATAAAGTCTTAATAGTTTAAATACTTAGGTTGGAGGTCGAGCGTATTATAACAGGTAAGTTTTAAAAATAGTTTGTGTCCGTTTATGTTTATCTATGACAGCAATATTACAAAAAAGTTCAAGTAGCTACAAGTGCACAGTATTCTAATATGTGGTGGTAATAAAACGCAATGCAAATACAACAGCAGCGTAGCAACTGTACAGATTCTATCCTGTAGATTTTGAACAGCTAGACTTGCGTTTTCATGTAGTCCTCACAGGTCCAATATTTATATTAACTTGAAATTGGACTTTATTCTTTTTAAAGTTAGTTACTGCATTCCGAAGCGATAGTAATAACTTAACATCAGCTAAAAAGTTCACGTATCCGTGTTTCTGTTTCATTAACAACTAATTTAACACGTCGTTACTACTATCTTATATAAAGTTTATATTTTAATGACTATAATCGTAATGGAGTGCATGTACCAGTTGTTAATGTGTCACTTATTTACGTAAAGCAATATTCTAATTATATATTTATTTATACAAGTCGTTTGTGTCGCGTGTTATAAAGTGATCCTCTAAATATACAATGTTCTCCCATATTGTTATTGCGACATACTGACGTAATATTACGTCGCTCTCAGGTAAAGGGTTAATGTTTAACGAGCTTGCCCTCAAAGTAAATATCCGTTGTCTTTACTGCTATGTGAATATGGATGGGTTTGACTGCATAAGTGATGAGATGGTTAGGATTGATTTAGCGTATCTTGGGAACATGTTAACTTGATTTTGTAACAGTTTGATTTATTTATGAGTGGACCATCCGGTGAACTCTATTTACGTGGGCTTGAGGTCGCGGTTTTTAATTCTTTATGCAAAGGAACTAATCTCTGTTTATGGTATCTTGAGACATGTTTAAGGGTGGAAGTATCATTTGTGTCGTAGTTGCAATACAACCATCATCGTATAAATTGCTGCTATATCAACAGTATTAAACGCTGCTCTATTATCCTTTGAAGGTGTGGCAAGGCAGGTATGTTTCTATAAGGCACACTAATTTAAGCAGACTTAGTTACGGTCTGTTCCTAGCTGAGCTTAGACACATAGCGTAAACGTGTCCGTCTATATTTTTGTATGAGGCAACACCCCCGTACCTTTTTCTGCTAAATGTTATACTCGTATTCTGGTTTGAGGGGAGATATACTTATCCGATGTGTTCCAATTTACCCCTCAGGGGTAGCAACCCATCTGTGACCGACCTCAGCTACGACTCTAACCTGATCTAAGAATAATTGCGGATTTCCATTGGTAGTAGTAATTTTTCCCAACAGATGAACTGTGTGCTTTTTTACGATTTCAACGTTATAAAATACCTGGGATTTCCTGGAATTTTCAAGTCAAGTACATTGATTTTTTTTTGTTTGTTTTTGAGTCTCAGTCGAAAATGTCGTTTTCCATCAGCAGCCGACCTGAAGCCCGTCGGGCAGCGCACTCAGAGACCACCGGTTGCGTTCGTTCGATGATCCCGGAGTAATCTACGCAGTGCTGAGAACGGTTACCGAGAGGATTTAATTGGTAAAAATCACACATAACCCTGTGTCGCTCCCACGGCACTGGATACCTTTGGAAGACCAACCTCGCGAAAAAAGGCCGAATCTTTAAAATATTTTTCCTTTACTAAATAGAAATTTCTTTCGAAATAAATTTAAAAGTTTTAATATTAATTAACTAACTCAAAACAAGGGTAGTGAAACAAAAAAAAAAATATAAAGATTAAAAATTTTAAAGTGGTAGACCCCTTTGTAGGTCGCCCCGGGCGGCACCCCCGCCACACTTATTTCTGCCTAATAACAGCAGTGATATGCGCTGCTGTGTTCTGGTTAGAAGCCACACCCTGCAGCCTAAGGGAGATAAACTTAACGAGGCATT
>DWRA01001699.1:0-16065 GCA_018250295.1 Spathilepia clonius
CTCACGATACGAAATTTTGATTTCTTGGTTGCCGATATTTCGACCCAGTTGCATGGATCGTGGTCACGGCGGAACTGTTTCTTCATAATGTTTTTCTTCACGGTTATAGTAAGTGATAACCAATTTCTAATATTCGTGTTAGCCACATCTTGCATACAAACAATATCAATATTAATTCAATTTTATGAAAAGCGGCTCTACACGTAGATTTTGTTTAGTTAAACAAGTTTAACCCTCGTAAAACTCTTTGGAAGTTTGTCGAGTCTGTTCAATTCCTGAATCCTATTCTTGCTAGTTCAGAATGGTACACCCTGCATGTATATAAAAGCTAGCGGTTGCACAGACGAATCTGTCAACACAGTCATAAAACTGTGTGTATGGGCTATTCCTACATCCTCACATGATACGACTAATGTGAACTTAATACGTAAAATTTACAGGGACCTTATATAATACAATTTCTTCTGTAAGTAATGGTTTTGCCTAGATTGTAATGTGTATATAAATTCTTAATAATTTATTTGAACTGCAGTATGCATATCGTAGAACCTTGGGCATGCTGTTATTCCCAAAACTTAGGATGCCATCTAAGTTTAACTTACAACTTGGAACAATGGACTATATTGTGAACTTCCTTGGCAACCAAAAACAGAAAGTTTGTCGTATTCTAAAGGTATCACTGCAAGAGGTCGATACGAGGTTTTCCAGCTAGAGTCTGCTAGAGTAACAGCGCATATGTGGCCAATCTCATATTGAGTCAGTTGTTGCTCGAGTGATGTACGTGAAGTAGTGCATCACTGGCGTAGTCAAATCGAACTGTTTTTAAACAACTATTTAAATATCATAAGAATATTAAAATCTCTCAACAATACGTTTAATTTCGTATGTCACACAGTACAGTCTTCAGTATAGTATTCTTATATTCAATATTCAAATTATAAACCTCATTCTTCTGTGTTTGAGTCAGTAGATTCCGAGCAAATTGTTGACGGGCACACGATTACTTGTAACGATTCCATTTTTTCGTTATGACGTGAAAAGTAAGTAAGGACGTCTGAAGCGTACTTTTTAGATGTTATAGGTATACAGAAATTTAAAAGCTTCTATATTGTGATTCAATATATGCACAGCGCCATCTGTTATGCAATAGTGGACAGCCATAAATCCAGCAACAACTTTAAGGATCAGCTAATCGCTTGTTTGGACATTAAACCCCTTAAATGTAGGTCGCCAAGTTCTAATCTACACTATACATTGTACGAGATACAGTTGCGTCTATGTAGTTAGTTAATTAGAATTTACATTCGATTAGGTTTAAGCGCGTTATATTTACACAATAGACGCTTCGATAGTATCTTCGATAAACATAAGCTTTGGTAAAGCGATGGAGACACTATCACAAAGTAAATTTAAAATTAAACACAAATAATTTTATTATAAATATTTTTGCATGTATCGCTTAAGTGTTGTATGTAAGATTTTTCAGTCCATTTTATAGTTAGTATCACTGCAGCCCCTGGATATTTGTACCTAACTCCATATAGAACAGGCTCTACTTGAAGACGAGCAGAGATATGTTGCTCTACTGAGTTCTGATGTGATGTCCTCATATATAAGTTAGCCGGTATCGGTCTTTTACGGAAACGCAATACTGCTTTAGTAGTAGTAGTAGTACCTTTCTAATTTCTTGCAACTTAGCTTCCTGAGCAAATTTACTGAGGAAAGGACACAATGTTTTCATTTAGTCTGCATATTTAATTAAAATGGCCCCCGTCTTGGGTTTGGGTTCGATGTTTGTGTCTGAGCTGCATGTATTGTTCAGATAAACATATATAGGTACATTCAACATCACGTATACATACACGTGTTTGTAAGTTGTGAGATTTAAAGGAAGCTAAAATAGCTACGAACTCTATGGCACAAACAGATGAGTCTCTTCCGTTTGTTACTACCACCACGATTTAATAAAATATTTGAACTTTATTAAATTTAATTTTTTACATCTTTTGAACCACGACGACAGAGTGGTGGGCTTTTTTTCAAATAAGTTTCTGTTGTAGAGAAATCAATGCTCTACATATAAGCTTACTCTACTTACAGTTGGTAACATATAAAATAAGGTAAGCAGAATAAGACAGTTATTCTGCTTCAAATGTTGTAAAATAGTTGCAATGTGCTTTTGTTACAGAGGACACATACTTTTTTATACCGTAAGCATATAAAGCTTGAGTAGGAGACATATTTTTATGGGTAACTAATCGAAAATAATAATGATCAAAGATACAACGTACATTCATACATTGTACGTACATATATCCCTATCATGTGTTCCTACATTAACTCTTTACCGTGAGCGCAGTGTGTTGACTACGGTGTACGTATTGTAGGTACATCCGGGGCTGAATCAATTTACCGTTATATCGAGTACAACATTCCGTCCTACTCTGTTGTTTGTGACAAGGTTTGGTTCAGCTTTTGTCAAATATTTGCTAATTGGCCCGAGCATCAAACCCTTCTATTTTCTATATAATTAAGGTATATCCGTTTACGGACATTTTAAATCGGAAATCGGATTTCCGATTTAAAATTGTCGATAAAACATTGAATGAATCATTTAGCAAACAAGCACCTAGTCCACCAGATAATAAGTGGCAACTGCTACTCACGGACTTCTGCAATCGACCCCAGATAAAATTAAAATACTACCTGAGATCAGCTTGCTGTTCCTATCCCCGAGGATTACACTTAAGGTTTACTTAAGTTTTTCCCACCCTTCAAGCCAGAACATAGTACCCTTTAACACTGTTGTTATTAGACAAAAAGAGGCGTGGCTTTGGTGCCGCCGGCCTCAAACCACAAAGGGCACTACCACCTTTATATATTTATTGACTTGCGTCCGCGGAGGAATAAATGTTGTGGTGTAGCATTTATGTCGTAAGGTTATTTGCGTCTGTAGACCGTAATTGGGAACCGTGGTTGAAACTGAGTGCTCGTGATTTATTATGCTATTCTTGATTACAATCTAAAATACTACAGTCTCTTTAACATTGATTGCAGAATTTTACCCATTAACCAACTCACATTACATTTTTGCTTTATTGTAGGTATATACATATTGTTTTATAGCATCAAAAATAGTCAATCTGTTTGATCAAACATTGGTCGGCTTGTCCAAACACCAACACGAGCGTGTTCCAGTTTGTTTTCCATGCATTAGCATATCATAATAGTATCTCTGGAGCAATACGGGCCGCAACTAATCCGTGTATACTTTAATACGGTGAACTAACCTATTGTTCGCTTGTTTAATCAGCGGCTCATGAAAATATGAGATATATTTTCATTTTATATAAAAGTAATAAAGAAAAAGAATAAACATTTTTTACATCTTCAAAGTAAGATTTTAAATATAATTTTACTTGATTGATTAGCAGTCGAGTTCCGTGGCCATTTTATACAACATTAAGAGCAAACAATCCGCTAAATAACTTAACGAATCATCATGAATATACACGCGCGCAGTGTATGTACAGCGTATGTACCTAAAAAAATAGGCAACGGGCCGGGAACGAACGTTTATTCTATTGTTCTTGTTTATTATTCTGTAGTCAGTAAGTACTTAAGTGTTGCTACAAATTTTGAGGTTTCGCTATCTGTCGTCTTCTATACAATGGCAATTTAACTTACTGTTTCCTGCACGAACTTCTACTGCTAAGTTCTTTAATTCCATAGTACCAAATAATAGAACAAAGTTATTTGCAGTCACGACTAGTGGTAGCGTTTACTAGATCCAGCTATGATCTTCTAGAGCTGATGGTTGGATGAACTTATTACAGCGTATCTCACCGCCGCCCTGTCATTGGTCGGGAGCCGACACATTTTTGCCGCTCAGGGCAAATGTAGCGGAAAGATAACCCGCAGGCTAACCTCACACACGCTGCTAAAATTCAAGATTTAATGTAAAAATATTAGACTTTCTATTCTTTTCTTACGGATTTAGCCATAACTTACGTGTAAGTACAGATTGCCTGACAATACGGTTTCTTATCTCAGGCGGGGACAAGCCTCACTGAACGGCCTGGCAGACAACAGAACTGTACGGTTAAAATGGGTTTTATTTCTAGGTTCAGATTTATATGAAACCTATTTTATAAATCTCTTGGTATTTCCTCGGTGAAAATTTTCCATTTTTTTTAAATTGTATGGTGGGATTAACATAAGATTTTTTAACTACTGAATTAACTATCCACTTTATGTGGTTCAAAATTAATCAATTAAAACACGTAAATTTGTAAAACGGAATTGTAAGGAAAATATGAATATTTGTAATTTTATTAATCAATATCGAAATGCATGAAATTATAGGTTAATTGTATTTGCAAGCCATTGCTTTTCGAATGTTTTATTATAGAAACTGTTGCTTAATTCAATTAATGTAAAAGTGCTATTTAAGGTAAGAAATACTATTGAACAATTTTTTGTACATTTATGCCAGATAGAGTTGTACAAGAATTCTTGACAGCAGAGCCTTTTAAACGTAGGCGTAAGTAAAGGACTTGTTGCATCATCAACGAAAGCAGTTATTAAAACGATAGTTTTATTTTGAGATATCACACAATGTCAATTATAATACAAATATAGTGCGGATTATAGGAATAAGAGTGATCGTAACGTTTCTATGGTGTAGCCAATATGTTCTATATCCACATTATATGGGTAAGAAGGAGTCTCAGTCAGCGTCTCTGCAGATTTTCAGAACAAATCTCCTATACCAAATTGATAATATTAACTGTACTACTGATTGACTGAAAACACGCACCTCAAACTGGTTGATTTTTTTTATATAGGTACACATATTGTGTTGTTGAGCACCAGACAAGAATTTTTGAAAATTTAACTGTTATACTTGCTAATTTAACTGCATCTGTTCAATATATCAGCGAGAAAAACATTTATCGCTTATCGTTTACCGCTGATGATGTACCGAGTCAGTAAAGGTAGACATACATAAAGAAGAGCTTTAGTTCCAAGCACGGAAGATCGGATTAAATAATCAATTAACTTTCGCAAAAGCGGCGAAAGTCTTAATGCATTCACGAGGATCAAATTAAAATATTTTATGCAAGGCGCACGCCCTAGTGTTGTTCTGACACTATAAGCGTTTCCTATTCATGGATATTCGACATATATCGAGTATCTGTTCATATATCAATTAAAATTGCATGTAACGTATCTTGACTATGAGTGAACTAAGAATGACCAAATTTTTTATATTCACGTACGTAGGTTGTAAGACAAAATATAATCTATAATATAGAATAAAATATATTCCTTTATTAATATCCTTAGTAGCATTTAATAACACAAATGAATGGTAATAAACCACGATTTCTTTATTTTCTTTGTAAGTAATGTCAAATATCTTTATTTTTAAAACGATTATTAGTCTAGGAAATAATAATGTAAGAATTTTTTTTCCGGTTCTTTTTATTATTTTATTCGTATGTCCATTTGATTCTGTCTACTTGCATAATTATGTCAAGGCAATTGTAAAACTCAAGAACAAATAAACTCTTTATTTTGTCTGATGGAGGTTATACTTATGTATTACTTGATTTTACTTTGAAATTTCCTTTGATTACGATATTCGGCTAATCTGTAATCTATGTTTAATATAAATTTTGTAAATGTTTAGCGAGTGGCGCATCCCTAGCGTGCAGTTAGCTCCGTCTCGAGATATAATTAAAAGCACCACAAATCCTAGCTTTCCATAATTCACTTAATTCTCGTCTGATTTGCATATCGCTCGGCGTTAATATGGATAACTTATCAGGGAATAGTTAAGTTTCTTGGGATTTCTATTATTTTTATTTTGTTTTGACAGTGAATCGATTGAACCGTGCCCGGTTTTGTATAAACTTGAATTGTAACGTCAGGACCATTTTAGTGATTCAGTACATAGTCAATCGTGTACTTGTTTGTAAATACAAAATAGCCTTGGCCCATTGTAATTATTTGTAAATTCCTAAGTTGTAGAAAATAAGGCTTCAGTTGTATAGAGTATAGATTGTTTACAGTCATTCGCTTTCAAGAAACTGTAAACGAGAAATGAAGTTTTACTTACAGCGTTTAGCGTTACTACATATAAGTGCTACTTGAAGACAGACTTAGTTTAAGATTATCAAGAGACAAATTTTTAAAAAGTTAAAAAAACTATCGATTTCTCAAAAACGGTGAGACTTTTACTAAGGTATTTTTTTGTTATCTGAGAGGTCAGCCTTTAAGCTATTAAAGATACCCCTCAAGTTTGATATATTGTTTAAAGTTTGATGTATATATTTTAATAAATAAGTTGTAGATATTTTTGGGAATATGTTCCATTTGAAATATATCATCCGGCAGCGAGCGCTGAAATCGCCAAAACCGAAATACTAGTTATACTGACAATAATATTCACGAGTATACCGTCCGCTGAAAGCGGTGGTGTGGCGCGTCATAATTTGTCGGTGAGAACCACAGAGCGGTGTCAAGTAGAAATGTCTTTCGCAATGTTGAGCGCGGCGGACGCCGGCATCACCACAATCGGTTACAGTTACGAATGATATTCGCCTCATACAGTATTTCTATGACTCTTGAATAATAATACCTATATTGAATAGTGGTTACTTTGTAGCATGTAAGACCTATGAATTTCTGTCTCACTTGAAGTCATTCTTCTGATTTTAGATGTGAGTCATGCATGAAATTCTCTGATATTAATTTTCATGAAAAAATTATCAGTTAATACCGAGTAGACCAGTATGATAAAAAACTTCTGCCATTAAGTCGGAACCTCTTGTATAAGTGCTCACTACATTTTTCAACAATTGCGGCTACCGTCCAAATACTAAGGATTTAACCAAATTAGATATAAATGATTACTGTTATAACAACTATTCTATATCAAGTGTAATAGAAAGTACACTGTACTTTATAGAAAGTATATCCTGTATATGTACAGAATTATCATGTTCAGAATCATACGTGACACAAAGCACGATCAGTGCAAATGTACAAGTTTAAATGACACTCCCACTCCATCTCTGTATGATACCCACTCTGTGGTTACAAGACACGTCGTCGAAACAATGGCGCTAATTGAAAACAGCGTGAGGTTGGCTCGCCGGGTGTTTTGTGATAAATTTAATTAAAATCGCAGCGTCGGTTGTATCCGTGGCGAGGCGCGATTTATTGCAGCTTTGTTCCGCAGATACAATACAGGTATTGTACACGCGAAATTATACTTTTACTGGAAACTATTAAGCAGGTAGTACCGATACAGGTGTCCAGGTAGTAGAGACGTCCTCTCTAGAGATTTCTCCGAAATTTTATCTCATGCGCTGAGCGACTGACGAGGATTTTAGTGCTCAAAGTCCCGTATCCAACCCTAACCAGGACCTTTGAAATAATATGAATGTAAAGAAGTGATTTGTAAAATATTCGTTTAATAGGTACTAGGTACCATTCTGACTCAAGAGAAATATGACTCATTTTCGATATATAAAGATGGTAGAATCCTTTGTAGTTCGACTCTAGTGGTGGTTCTGGTCCTCAGGGGTAGCAACGCATCTGTGGTCGACTTCAGTTGGGATTCTGGTCTTATTTGGGGTAGATCACAGATGTTCATGGCCGGCAGTTGCCACTTACCATCAGGTGGACTGTATGCTCGTTTGCTACTCCATCATATCAAAAGAAATATATATAAATTTTCAAGGGAATAAAATCTTAATGGATATATTTAATGTATTCCAAAGAACCTACTAAATATTTAATGTTTTTAACATCGTATTATGCCTATGATGAGCATTAAAGTAAGTAAAATCCTTTTAATCATTAATAATGACAATTTCTAGCAAAATAATTGTTCTATTCTATTCCGTTCCATTTCGTTCCATTCCATTCTATTCTATTCAACAGCAACTATTTCATTATATTCTGCCTTAACGTTTCCGGCGAATGCTTTACCGTATCTAGAGGAATTGCTGGAAGTTCTATTGATTCGTTCCACAAATATAACTAACGATAAAAACAAAACATTCACATACAGGGACATATATATATTTTTTGTAAAACGATTCCGATTCTTTTAACAGGCGTTTATTTTTTCTACAAATAGGAGTAGCAATAACCTGCTTGATATATTCCCTTTAAGAAAGATTACATAATTATAACAATAAAGTAAGCAAAAGCTTTTAATTTCATTTTTGAAGTTATACTTCTGTCAGCGCGTCAGGGGAAAAGATAATAAGATGATAGATCACACAAGAGTGACGGGATAATTATAAACTTATGAGGAAGTATTCGTTAATTTTTTACGGGATTAATTGATATTATACTTTTTAATTTAGTAGAACACATTATTAATTTAAAATTTTGCTGTTGTTTGCTTTGATATCACTATTACCAAATTATTTTAAAGAAGTATGATTACCAGTATTTGTATGTAAATGAGAAAGAAATATACAGTTTACTTGATCTTAATTGACCTCTATTGCCCACGGACACTTGAAATCAGAGCCATGGAGGACGGGAGACCTACAAATTGGGGTCTATTGCAGATGACGATTGATGTTTAGGATGAAACAGCGAAAGCTATCTTACAACTTTCAAATTAAGTGCTTCTACATGGAATGGACATGCCACTGTGGCGCTAATATAAAAGGTTCTACTAATTACAAATAGTAGGTTTAAGGTATATGTACAAGTTAGATCTACTCATTAGGAATTATACCATAGTTACCATGCTTATCCACTAGGGATATTAATGTCATTGATATTAATCTTACAAAAAAAAAATACTACGACGTGTCCTAGCTATCCTATAGAGACCTCAAGACATTCACGTCATGAGAGTGGGCATGGTACAATGGTCTTCGTACATAAAGGTTAATGATAGTCTGAGCTGTCTCTGTCTACATCCTGCAGGTAATAACTTCCGTTGCCATCGCTCTGACATTCGTTTGATGGATACTGAGATACTCTACGCGGATATAACAGCTTATTTTATATTATATAGAATTAACAAAAGAGGATGCAGTCTACTTGACGGTAAGTGCATATTGCTGCCCATGGATATTGGTAATTGGTCAAACTATGTTGGAGATTAATGAACTCATTAAGACAAAACAACATCCAAAAAAATATTACTTTAAATTCAATACTTCAGCAGTGAAAATAACCTCTTAGAGTATCTTGTAATAACTCCATTAAGAAGGTATTTCTGTTAGCTTTCCGCCTTCGCGCTACAAGATCAGTAGGAGAAAGCGACGTAAAGCAGTTACCCGCTAGTTTATGTTCTACAGTGTATTGTGCTCCGTCCTGGAAGCTCCCTCTTAGGTAAATAATTGCTGCAACATCTTATAGCGGGTTTATTGGTGTAATTTTCTCTACAGCCTTTTTATATCCTCCTGCTAGGCATTGAATACTTACGCATTGAAACTTGTACAACCATATGTGGTTTGACTGTAGAAGCACCCCCACAACCTACACCAATTTCAACTAAATAACAACAGCATTAAGCGCTGCTGTATTGTAGTTTGCTGGGTGTGGTAAAAGAGACGTACTGTAGGTATGGGTAACGCATCTGTGGCTGGATCAAGTAGGACTCTAATATTATCTATGTCCATGGACGGCAGTGGTTACTTACCATCACGTGAACTACATGAACGCTTGCTACTTCTATAATACAAACAATATTATAGGTATATTACAATGCGGCTAAGTATGTTACTGTTCTCTCCAAGGTCTTGAGAAAAATAGAGTCGGCAAGCAGGTGTACTATGATGACTGAACATGCCCTCTGAAGCAAGGAAGCGAGCTTGATATTAAACTAACGGTCACTCCTTTAACTCCAGTTTTCCCTCGAAATTATCAGCATACTACTTGTTTAGATTTTTAACTACAATCCTTACAGAATATATTTTACACAATAAATATAATACTTACAGTGTACATAATTGTGCATTCAGCTAAGCAGTATGGTGTTGTGGTTACTGTTTTGGGTTCGGTCACTGATTAGGCCAACTGATTAAGATTCAATTTTTGGTCTAGGATTTTACTTATTTTTATGTGTCCATAGTACACAGTAGAGTGTAAGTGTTTGAAGCGGCTCTTTACAATTTTATATTTAAATTGACTTGTTAGTTCGTATGTAGGTGACGGTCAAATCTTGCAAATGAATTTTAATCCAGTTTACATATAGTGGTCAACAAACATATCTATACATGTCTGGTTTGAATGACAATGCATGATTAGTATAGTGACGTTATTTTAAAACCAATATGGCGGACGCCCTACGGCGAATGACTAATTGCGCTTTATGCACCCCCATGATATGGATATCAAATGAAAGGCGTTGTTTAGAAGAACACGAAAACAAAAGACGTTATTTTTAAGCTTATTTTTTTTTTATATAACTCTAATTCATTCGCCGTGCATTATAGCAATTAGGTTAAAGGGAAATTTGTGTTAACTTCCAGGACTTCCGCCACATCTGTACAGAGAACGCGCAGTTAGGCGTTAGTTTATGGCCCGTAATGCACTATCCGCTAGCTCTAGATAAATAATGTCGGCTACATCTCTTTAAGGAGCACTATTTCAACACTTAACGTCGCTTATGACTTCCTACTGCGATTATCGTTGGTAAAGACCCTCATTATTGTAGCAAAGTAAAATTTAGGTGTGTTTTTTTACCAAGTGTCTAGTAAAGTTAATTTTAACATGAAGATAACTTTCTTGGGCTCAATCTAAACGAAAAAAAACCTTTTTTAAAATGTTTTGAAATTCTTCTGCCAATAAGCACTATTAATTTTTTATCAACACGCAAGTTTTTCAAAACCTCTTAAATAGATGCAGTAAAAATGAAAGCCATTGTTCTATTAGTACAATTTTAACGTTATATATCTCACAGATAAAGTGAAAAAGAAAAAACATACGTCCTTAAATGTAAATATACGTGTTAAAAATAATTACTCCGCTCCGTGTGGTACGTACTTAAATTTGGTCATGAAAAGCGGCAATAAAAAGTGTCCTTTGAAATTAATGGTCACAGAGAAGGAATTCTTATCTAGCATTTATCTCAGTCACACATATCCCTCTGTTGCTTGTTACAGATAATCGCGGAAGCTATTACCTGCAGGATGTAGGACGCAGCACCCTGCTCCACACTACGCTGCATCAGGCTCGTATTTTATGTCATGGAAACAGAATAAGCTATCTACTTTATGTTAAGTGTTCTCTGCCTCTGAACATAACTTGGTAACTGAATCTATGATATGCAACTTGAAATGACATGAACATATACTATGATATATGTCTATTTAAGATCGACCGCATGCATTCGTTGCTGCTGAGGTGTAATTTGAATAGTTGTTATTTTTATATTTACAAACGAGCACGCAGTCCACCTAGTAGATATCTGTAACCAACACTTTGTAGTATAGGATTCTACCTAAATCCGATCACAAATACGTTGTCACTCTTGAGGGCTTACATGTTCGTTTTAGGCTTAAAAATTTGTAGCCGTGCAGTCAAACTACATGCGACCACCTTCATATTATGATATTTGTCTGCAGATAATGGTATAGGTATAGGTGGTATTTATTGTTAAAACCGGTTGTAGATAGTAATTTACATTTACAAAAACTATAGTTTACGACATAAATAAGTTGTAGGAATTAGCCTACAGATTGCAGTGTACAACGTACGTTTTGACTTTACTAAATGATCCATAATTGTCTATAAATATTTTTAAAATATCTAATAAATGACAATATAAGTTAAAATGTAATTTAAACCGTCGAAATTTACATTTTTCAGCAGCGTGTGTCATGTATCATAAAGTCGATAAGTGGTAAGTAGTGAGTGCATTTGCCTAAAATTCGTATAAAACGCACCTGGCCGCGTAATTTGTGATTCGAACACCTATCCCTAAGGCTGGGTGGACACTATCGCTGAAGCGTATAACTTTTGCAGGTATAAATATGTGGCGCTTATATATTTTAATACTTTTAGACTTATAGTCCTTTAGAAAGATCCTGTTCGTCGTATGTGACTGTGAATGATGGACACATAAATAATGTTTTTGTAGTTGCAGTAGACGACCTAAACAGAAAATGTGATTAGTAGGAAGCAATGAACTGATGTGTCGTTTGATAGTTTAACAAAAAATAGGATATGTTGATTTATCCGATATGCGTTGTGTGTGTTCTTGTTTTGAGGGTTTGGTAACTTTTAATAGAACACTGCCATCTAGTTCTAAGACGTATTGTTTTAAATAAATAAGTTTTCAAGCAAAACTGAACTAGTGAAGGGGAACGCTATATGTATCCACGGTCTTAGAGAAACGGATTTGTCTGTCTGATACTAAACTTTGCATATTTATTACCCAACCCTCAAAAGGCCACGGGGGTTTGTGTGAGCGCCGCGATATATCGTGAGGATCACTCTCGGAATGTGTTGTAGCTGTAATACTGTTTGGATTTTAATTTTTTGAGTATTGTAGATATTTTAGTGTACAAATAACTTATACACATACGTATGCGCAAATAGTTGTATAATAGCACAAGAAAAAATGTATTTAATCATATATCATTAAATGTATGAAACAACGGTACCTAGCCTTTCATTGCCTTTGCATTAGCCTTTCATAAAAATCACTCAGCACAAAAATAATAAAAAACTATGAATTAATTTACTGACGCATCACGTTTTATTTTTTGGCTAAAAGTCGCATCAGTCGCACCGACCAAAATACACCGGTATTTCATTGATGACTTATTAATAGTCGATTGAAATACGGGATAGGATGGATGGACCGCGGTTATGGCTTTTATTTTGTGACGGACGAGATATTAATTCTCTGGTTAACCTAACGATGGAAATCTATCACCGTGTTATTGCTAGTTTTGCCTATGGCGCTTTGTTTGGCTTTTCAAATATCCGCAAACGAAATTTGATGAAATAGTGCATCGAAAAAGGTTTTCAAAGCACAAAGCATTTAAAGCGAATAAATTCCATGGCGAAATATCGGTTTATGTTAACCTATAGCCCACCTTTGGATATTTTTACAATGCAAAGGAAATGACGGCATGTAAACTATGAAAAAGCAATAACTTATTATTCGTATTGTAATCTATTGAGCGCTTCGTTCTGTTACCTATTTAAACGAGTGATCGTAAATTCTATAGCCAGCGATATTAAAACGTACTGTATGTATTTTATTAAATGCACGTTTCGTTTGTGTTTATTACATTTTTTATATGTATTACAATTAACAGCAATAAAGAACAATAAGAAATGGACCAAAAGTTGGACGGGTAACCGCAAGAGGCTAAATTTAATTTGCTTCCATAGTTTAGAGGGTACGCTAAGCTGTAAGTCTTCAGTGACTGGATCTCGTTGAAAGTCTTTTGAGTAGTTCGAGAACATCCAACAGTAATGGTTCGTGTGAATACCATGTGGTCTTAAAGACCGAGCGCTGTCGTTAGCATTAAATCCGTTGTCGTGGCGTCGGGCGGTTTAATCGTCGTTGCGCGTCACCACGCAAACTTTGCTTTCATTAAATTAATTAATTTGCGACAGGCCCGAGCTGACAAATTAATTAAATATGAAACTCTCATACAAGTCGCCTGATAATTTCAATTCCAAGTATGTATGTTTATTATTGGTATCGAGTACTATTGGAAAATTGTAAAATTCAGTAATTATTTCTTGTAGATATTTAAAACATAAAATTACGATGTTGTTTTGTTTTTATTATTGATGTTATTTTTCAGTCAACGTTTCAATGTCAGTCACTCTAAATATAAGACTTTTTGACACAGGTTCGATTGATAGTACACGTCTGCACGTAGAACTCTAGGAATGAAAATAGGAATTGTGACCGTTATAGCAAATAGGCTTACTAGACTCTACTATTGTACTGTGAGTAATACTTGAGGAAAATTGTAGATATTTTACTTTCATTCTTGATTTTTGTTAAAGAAATAGAAATAATAGATATTGAGCTACAACGAAGGCTGCTGATTGCATTGATGTATTGACGAATTGTTATTGTTAAGAATATTGGTCAATTATTAAAATTTCTTTACTCAAATAACGTTTCAAAATGTTTCATAATGAATACCGTCATTTATTACCGTTTTATGAGATTCGTAATTAATTGTAATTCGCTGGTTACTTACGTATTATGAGCGGGAATCTAATTAATCCAAAACCGTTAAACCTTTCAATTAGCCCAGTATTTATTTAGGCGAACTAATTAGATAGAAAATGCGCCAGCGATCCCCAGATAGGTAATTACACGAAAAATTAAAACGTTCCTTTCGTATTTGTGAATTGTATTTATAATCGAATAATCTGTATATACCTGAGATCCCCAAAATATTTTTGTTATATTACTTCGGATCTCATTTTTAGTTACGAGTGAGCCGTAGACTTTTAATTTTTTAATATTTTAGAAAATTCACAGGCATTTTGTTTTTCTCTCATGATTTTTAATAGTTACTAAAGCAAGTGAACTTTTTAAAATCGCCTGTCATTTGGGATTTACCCTCGTCCTGTACATTCTAGAGTGTAGAACGTAACGTCATAAAATTTACTACTAACATTCTTACGAATGGTAAAACTGTACTATTAGACACTACTACTATTGGCTACTTTTTTACGTTGGTTTCCTTAACGTATCGAAAATTAATAGGTCTCACGTCAAGATTAAAAAATCTCACCAATGTTTGATATTGAGTGTCAATTTAGTGTTTTATCACAGCGAAGTCCAGGCACCTCGACACAAACATTGGCACTTCGAATGCCGGATTTGAGTTGTGTATTGCCCATAAAATTGATGGCTCTACGTCTAGACTGGAGACATATTACCGAAAAGGTTAATAACACATTCCGTGGCATTCTGTTATTTATGACTATAATACTTCTCTTTAAATTCCACGTCTTTGTTATGTCGGTATAAGTGGGATTTACCCATTTTTGACTATTGTTATTTTGAAAAATTAAGAGGTAATCAAAAAATATATCTGAATTACTTGTACTACATAATCATCTATTCAGTATTGTCCTAAGAATGAGAAAGATTTAAATCGTAGTCAATCACGCTGGCCTAGGGCAATCTCCATCCACTTAACACATCTTTAGGACGTTATTAAGAAATCTGCGATACGCAGATTTCCTTACGGGTCCGCTATTTCGATGATATAAGTGATAGTTAATTTGTATTTCGATCATAAAAAACATAAAAACCCAACGTGGCTGGCGAAAAGTTTTATTTTATTTAAAAAAGCAGGAAACGAGCATTCAGTTTACCTGAGTAAGTGGCAATTACATCTCATAGACATGTGAAATGTCCCTCGGATGAGATTTAAGTATTGCCCGAGATCAGTCACATATGCGTTGCTTCTCCTGAGGACTAAGTTGGAACACTCCGTATAAGTACCTACGTCTATCTTACCACAACCATCGAACCAGTAAACCTCAGGGGTACACAAAGAGTTCTATCACTTTTAAAAGATAGAACTAAGCATAACAATTTTAACATCTTAGAGCAATAATAAAGTTTTAACCAGGTAGTATCGTCTTTTGTACTTAGTTTATCAGTAAATTCATCTTCATTCCACTAATTTCTTATCTGCAGACTACAACTACAATCAAGTTACTTTGTAAAGTATTAAATTCCATTTATTTCCAAAGAATTGCAACTTAAAGATTGTTGAGATTTTATCAAACAATGCGACTTCAATTTGTGCAATAGTCGACATGCAATTTTTTATATGTTCAGTTCGTTACATAATTTTTTTAGGTGGGTTACTGATCCCGCGTGTCTAACTGTACCTGGGGGAGGCTTGGTATATACTATTGTGCTGTTGTATTTCAACGGACAATGTTGATTGGTAGAAAGTGGTTATTATTATATGTTTTATAAATACAATTTAAAGGTGGTAGAACCCTTCGTAGTTCGACTCGGGCGGCACCCCCGCCACACTTATTTTTGTCTAATAACAGCAGTGTTAAGCGCTG
>DWRA01001700.1:0-16060 GCA_018250295.1 Spathilepia clonius
CAACGTCTGCAACTGAAGTTAACATCGCAAAAGTGAAGGAAATAGTGACTGAAAATCCTTATTCAACTTTGAGAGAGATAGCCACCGAACTTGTTGTATCTCACGAGTCGATCCGTACCATTTTTAACTAATCATTTGGGTATGAAACATGTTGCCGCTCGGCTAGTCCCAACAAACCCGAATTTTCTCCAAAAACTCAATCGCTCGAGAGTCGCTGAGGACATGCTAGAAAATATCAATTTCGACCCAACATTAATGAAACGCATTGTTACTGATGACGAGACGTGGGTTTATGAGGTTGACATGCAAACTAGTCAACAAGCTTCGGAGTGGCGTCTTCCAACTGAACCGAAACCGATTAAACCACGCCAAAGTCGTTCAAAAGTCAAAGTCATGTTGACTGTTTTCTTTGACTATCGCGGTATTGTGCATTCGGAATTCTTGCTGGAAGGTCAAACGGTTCACCCGTTTTCAATCGGTAGAAGACATAAAGGAGAATTCGCGGCGAGGACTGAACTCAATTCTGGAAACAGCGTTTAAAAAATGTTTGGATCATTGGATTATTCGTTGGCATAAGTGCATCGTTTCTGAAGGAGCATACGTTGAAGGTAATAAAATAAATTTGGATGAATAACACACAGTTTGTGTATTATTGGTCTTTTCCCGGTACTTTCTTGACAGAGTAGTACATTGTATTGTTTATTTAGATTGAATATATGTATATTCTCCAATACAATCTAAATAAACAATTAGTATATGCTTTAAATATAAAATTTTGTACCTGTCTGTTATTTCTACCTTACTCCAGCGCAATGTCAAGTATTGTTCTGTTTCAAATTGTAGGATATGGAAGTTTAAAATAACTTGCATCACAAAAATTGTCATCAGGAGTAGTAACGTTACCATAGATTTTTTTTTTATAGGATATAAGTAGCAAATTAACATGCAGTTCACCTAATAGTAAGAGACCACTGCTGCCTATGGACATCTGTTATGTATAATGTGGACTGAATGCTCGTTTTTCCTTTCTATTTCTTTAAACAAATCAAGAAGTAATTATTTGTTATCGCACTGAAAAACGGCCATAAGAATTATGATTACAATCTATAAAATTTTGGAAATAAATTCTAAGGACTTACATTTTTGAATTTGTTGCAGTGGAGATGCACGCAGAAACCTGAAGGATCGTCAAGTGATTATGAGCTTTACCACGAGCCACACAAAAGGTGTTATCTACAGGTGCGTCATACATAGCATACTCGTACGCGTAATCAATATTAGATATATTTGATTTGTCTCAGTAAACCAAGTATAATATCTTAACGCTTGGAAAGGGCCAAGTAGAAGTGGGAAGGCCTTCCACAGTTATTTTTTTGTCAACCGATTATTTTTGAAGTCGCATATTTTATGCGGAGTTCCTGTACAGTCTACAATCTACTCTATCTTAAATGAAGTCCTCAAAGGGTTTTGAAGTCTACTAACTCGCATTTGGCTAACGGAGTAGAGTAAGGCCTAAATGCTCCCACTTTAAGAGGAGATCTGTGCCCAATACTGGAATAGTAACGGGTTGATGACAATGAGCTTAATTAAAAAAAATTAAATAGCTAGACTATTGGAGGGATAGCCTTTCAGATTTTGCAAAAAATGATTTTAATGTATTGAAACAACGAACCATTATTACTTTTATGCAGCCATAAATATATGAATTTTTAACATCTGCATGAACTTAAAAGTGAGCGGGGTGCTTTTAGTGAGTAAAAATCCCATATAATCCTGCATTACTTCCACGGCACCTGGTAGCTCTGGAAGGTTTGAAGATTGAAGTAGCAAGCAAACACGCTGTCTATCTGAAGGTAAGTAAGTGTTCACTGTCAGCCATAAACAACTTTAACTAACTCTATATTGAACAAGAATTTTACGTGAAGCCGATTACAGATGCGTTGCTAGTCCTGGGGGCAGAGATGGTCGGCTCATATTATGTAAGACTGCCTAACGAAGAACCAAGAACTGAAGCAGTTTTTGCTTTATATTACGCTAGAAGTAAGTTGTGTGCATCTATTGTATAGTTATTATTTATGCTGTTTTCCCGGTCATCCTCAGTTATTCGCCGCTAAACAACATGATTTTGAAGAAGCACGCAAAGTCAATAAATTGTCGTAACCTATTTACAAAGTTGTCAGAGGCTTCAGATGCGGTTTGAAAATATCCGACAAGGGTTGGCTGTTAACTAGAAACAGGCATAAATTAAGTTGTCAACCAGTGAGCAGCTCCATTTCAACTATTGAAACTGTGAGTTAAAGTGCAGATCGCGGATATTTATTGGGTTTCCTGTCTAGGTGTCAGGCGACACATCTCGCGCGGTGAATATTTCTTATTATCTGAGCGCATATTACCATTGGATTCGTCACTCGTTTTTCAAGGGATTCGCCAATATACTTCGTTATACGGAGTTTCATTTTGTTAACTCATAGTTATTATAAACAATTATATTCTTAATTTTTATTATTCATTAAAATATTATAGTAGGTACATCTTAAGCTATTCATCTGTTATTCTACTGTGTATGCTTCTGTGTCGATCTGACGCTTACCTTATATATTATTATATAGATTCAGATTACGGATGTCAATGAGCTGCATCCATTATGAGCATTGGTTAATTATTTTAATTGTTATTACGTTAAGTGCTAGGTATTCATATTGTGCTATGTCGCAAATAAATTCTAATATTCCTGCTTTCCATTTGATAATAAAAATAATCACGGTGTTTTGCTCATGTCTTTCTATGTAGGTACAGAAATAAAATATTTAAAATTCCCATTATAAGCAAAGTAAATTGAGTCATGTCTCTTTAAGAAAAGTTAAGAAGTAGAAGTAAATAACTTATTAAATATGCCCTGTATCATAAAAATGAAAAGGTACTTTTTATGGTAAATATTTTCGCGTTTATTAAAAAAGTTTGAAATAATCGTCAGGGGATCTCAAATCCACGATAATATCTTTTATAGTTCATTTGGCTCCATTTTACCCGCACTTCCCCTTTTATAGGGTTACATAGCAAAATGGCAAGTTCGGAACCCTTATATGTCATGTCTATCTGTCCGTCCGTCTGTCCGTCTGTCCGTATGTCACAGCCAGTTTTATTCGAAAACTATTAAGACTACAGAGTTGAAACTTGGTAGGTAAGCTGTATTGGTGCTATTCTGTAAACCGCTTTCCGAATTACACGTGTAGGGTGTCCATAGAAAGGACTTTAAAAATTACAGTGAGGTTTCTAAAACCATTTTTTCTCAAAGTCGATTGTTTGAGAGATAAGCCCTTTCAAAGCTTTAAAATGTGTGTGTCCCCCCTCTAACTTTTAAACTAAGAGAGTCAAAACATACGTTGTAAATGTCGAGGAAAACTTTCAACGAAAATTGGTTCGAACAATATATGGTTAACAGTTTTTGAGATATTCCACTTTTTGTAATTCATACAATATTATGAACAACAAATAGTAGATTGGTAGTTTGAAAACTGTTCAACTTTATTTATTATTTACTGACAATGCTACGAAACCGTTCGCCTGCGAGTTCGACTCGCACTTGGGTGGTTTCTTTTCGTATAATAACCGTTGCCTTTTGTAATCTCGAAAGCTTTAAGAATAAATTGGATTGAAAAATGATACGATCGCGTTGATCGCGTGATATCCTGTCCTACAGGAAGGACATTGTTCAAAGTGGTTACTACGCCGTTATAAGTACCGGATGATGTTAGCAAAGTGTTTGCGCCAGGATGTAGTCTAGACGGATTTTGTAATACGAGAGTACTGGAGCATACCTCCAGAATTTCGGGAATCTTCTAAAATCATCGAAACAAAGGGTTTATTAACATAGGATAGATATAACTCTTTGTAATGAAAGTCCATTGGAATTGAAGTACGATGTATACCAATTTCTTACTAAACTAAAAATTTTACAATCCATGTGAAATTAAGTGGATACTGCCCCGTTGAATTTAATATCTGTAACGGAGTATTAATAATTATATCGTCGTTATCAGGGACTAAAATAAAACCTTTGTAGGAGACTATTGAGTATTAATTACCCAATCCACCCCATTGGATCCTTAATACTTATACAAACTGGTCATGAAACTGGTCATACCGGTTGAACACAATACTGACAGACTGATACCTTCAAAAGATAGATTCGTGAGTATATCCATAACATCTATAGGCAATCCTGGGGTTATAAAATTAACGATCTCTGTACTTATAAGAATGAAAGTGACAGGAAGCGTTATTATGGTCTTGTATTTCCAGATGAACGCGATGCGCTACAACGGCTACGCGCACGGCGCGCCGCTCGCTCGCCACGACACGCGCGCTACGACACAACTGAGTCACGTGACGCGCTCCTCGCGACGAACTGCGCCCGCGCACGCACTCTCAGTGGAGATGCTACAACGACACGGCCATATTGACTTTAAACGCTAATTTCAACTATCATGAACATTTATTGTAAATATATTAATGTCATACAAAAAGATTTTTATTAATATGATTACCGTAATGGACCAACGCTTATGAAGCAACAAGTTGATTTTGGCGAATATGCTTGTCAAGTATGTATAAAAGTGTAATTTCCTAAACGAAAATCCTTACTTGTTTCATATAAAATTACACGAAAATGGAAACTGCTTATCTTACAGTGAAAATACTTTCATGTATTCATAGAGAACTTTTCTCTATTCGGACTAGTGTTCATAGCTCAGAATCGAATTTGCCTCCAGGCAGGCGGCTCTTGTGATTAGTCCACGTTTTTAATTTGTGGCTTCTCATGAGTATTCATAGCTCAGGAAGAAATGGTTTCCGACAATCTTGAACCCACTCAGGGTACAATATTCAAGGACCTTCCTACGCATTGGTAAAATAAGAATCTATTTGAAATATTTTTACACCATTCATACGCTTTTAGACAGGGTAATTACGTGACAAATGTACAGAAGAAAGTAATGTAAATATAGAGTGAGGGTACAGTGGGGTTAAGTTGCTAACTCAAATTTATGTAACTGAATATTATTTAAGAAATTAATATTTTACTGTGAGTCTTTATGTTTCAATAATGAAATATAATTAGTTATAATTAAGCTATGTAGTATTTGTTTTTAAATGTGATTTGATCTATCTGAATGTTATGTATATCAATATTTTAAAGACGTTTCTTGTTAAAATGTAAATAATATGTATTCTGTAGCTTTCATTCACTGGTTTGATTCCTGGGCAAACAGATAAACCGTGAAATCAGATCAATTCTGGATGTTAGTATATTGTCATAGGAGTGAGAAAACATTGTGTAAATTAGGTACAAATAACTCTACATAGTTTAGATGAGTATGAAATATTTAATGCGTCGGGAGTACTATTAATTTAATACTTTATTTTCGAAATTCGTATTTGTGAATACTTGTATAACTATTGTATATATTATTATGCAAGTAGGTAGTGTAATGCATTTTGTATTGTATTGTAAATGTGAAAACGACTAGATGTTGTAAAGAAATAAATATTGGATTTTTTTATTATTTCTTGTTTTATTTCAACATGTAACGACGAAGTAGTAACGACATCAAGGATTAGGTTTAATACCTGATGGATGCAAAAACTGTTGAATTTTTTGTTTCTGGAACTGATGAATTACAGTTACAAGTTAAGATCAGAGTGCTTCTAGAAACTAACATAAACATTAAGGTTACAAATAAATACAATTAATAGTGGTACATGACACAACAATATTTATTTCGCGATATTAATTGGAGATTATTCGACTGATGTTGTAAATTTAACGAGGTTTTTCGTTAGCTTAACTTTATTGGAAAGCATATTTCATTTGAAAATTCAGCAGTAATTTACTTTTTATTTGATACTTTATTCTATAAATGTTCAGATATAACAATGGCCAAGTTCATAGTCTTAACACTATTTAAAAAAAATACGATTTAAAGAACTCTGAATCAGTAATAAAATTCGCATATGGCTTCGAATAATCTGAAGTCTTCGGTTTACTTCACCTCAGGCGTAGCAGGTCGAATTTCAACCACGTGTCTGCTTAATAACTATAACACAAATACATCATAATATCCATAATTATCATTCGTCATAATTATTCAAGACGCAAGGGAATGATCCCGCTAATGCCCTTGATTAATTAACGAATCCATCCAATTTTTACCTATCAAAGATCGAAACTTCTTCGTCGAAAATTGGAAACAATTTCTGCCTACTAGAAGTTACAAAATCAGGCATAGTTGATTATTATTTATAGCGACCGCAATCCGTTCCGTGGGCTTAACCATAAGTACAAAAACTACCAACCAATTTACTATCGGACGGTTAAACATGATGAGAATCTTGGGTTACATGTTATAGGTTACGTAGTAAGTAAGAAGTCTTCATGGCAAAACAGACGCTAGACTATTTGTTTTTGGTACTTTCAAGGATATTATTATCTCAAGCGTAGGCAGAGACTTACAATAATAAGATAGAAGGAAAGAAAAAGTTTCAAACTTGATGCGTATTTTTTCGCGTAAACACACAAAGCGTTATGTTTATAATAGAATTGAGTTATCTGCCAAATATTCATTTAAACCAAAGTTAGAAACCAATTCTTTATATTAATAAAGTTTGAAAATGATATTTTCAGTTCAAAGTAAATAAATAAGGCTTTAAACACATTATAAAATGCTTTTTAGTTACGTATTGATCTTATTATGTGTAAGTTTTCTACTGCACATCACAGACCATGCATTTACGCCAATCGCAAATAACATTCAGTGCACTGCGTGACGCGTACAAAACAAGTACATTTCGCGAACGTTCTCATGCGATCGCTCAAACAAACACACATATAACCTTAGTTTGTATACCACGCAAAAAAGTTTATTATACTTAAATCTTTTACTTATCATTAAAGAATCATCAAATGGTGTTCCATACATTATGCAATAATTCCATACATTATCGCTATAGGTAACTATGTAGTTACGGAACTAATATTTGAATCCTTTTAATTTGGAATTTTTAATGTATGTCTATTCCATCTACAGCATAGACTTGCATCATAGTTGACTTGCATCATAGTTTTCAATACTTACTTATTAATTATTTATAGGCATTTATCGGGAAGCATAACCAAGTGTACTAAACTATTATACGTACTAGTGAGAATACACTACACTTCATAGGTGCTGTTGTAATGTAATATACAATGAGAGATAAATTAATCGGTAGTAAGAAACGGGAAGACTCGACTGTCAGAAGAAACGACAGCGAAGATATTAATCGTCTCCTCCCACCGTTCCCGATCTCTGATTTCGACAAAAGCCACAAAAGTATTTGCGCTGAGTTTAACTTACGAGCGTAGTAGGATTAGTTCGGCACGAAATTATCTTTAGGGGGAATTCTATAATAATTATATGATACTATTTATTAAAGTTCCCAGTTTTTTACTTAACACTTACTTACAATTTATTTAACTTATTTTATTAGTCTGTATGTGTATGTCAAATTTCGTAACCAAATTTTAAACCAGTTAATCCCAAGCGATTGAGCTGAAATATTGCACACAACAACCAAAGATTGGTTTGGATTCCAACGCATGATTAGCTTCGTAACGTTAAATTAAATAAGGCAGCTCAAGATGGCGGACCAATTATTTTTTATGCACCAATTATTTTGGTATGAGATAATTTAAAAAAATACGAAAACGACGCAGACAACGTTAATAAACACTTTTTTAGTCAAATAAATAAGTATTTGCAATATAAAAGTAGCAAATCACCTAGTAAGTAACCTTACCTAGTAATAAATGACTGTTGCCGCCGATTGTAGTCCTACCAAAGGTCAACCACAGTTGCGTTGCTATCCTAGAAGGGTTTAAAATATTTTGCCGAAATAATTGTGGGTCCACGGTCTTTAAATTAAATTATAATTGTCATGTAAACGTTATTTCGAGGTTTGGATAACATTATTATATTATTATTATCAATTTTACTTTTATTTCGTGGATAAAAAAATATAGATATTGGGTAAACGGTGACTAGAAGATAGGGTGGAGATAGACCTCCTAATGTTGCTAAATATATTTTCTGTATGTAATGCTGACGTCACTGCCTTAACGATCGAAAAAGTGAAAGTTATACAATCACGGAGTTTTCTTTCTCGTAACATTTGGCTCAATAGCGAACTCTGTAACATATGAAACATCCCAACTTTTGATTTTATGCGTGGTTGTGCAATGAACAATGTGAGATTATAATGAATTGAGTTTTTCTGTTATTAATAAAACGTGGCATGTAACCAGAATATATTAAAGTTATAAAAATATACACACATGTTTTCTTATGCATAGACCAATATTGCAAAATGTTTATTTTATGTGTTGCGGTGGTGCCGCCGCAGCTATAACACAAATATCTACCACCTCACAAAACTTCTTTACAGCATATTTTTGTTTGCAAATAAGAGTAACGTTTATAACACTTTATATTACTTGTGTTTTCGTACTTAGTTTCACAAAATATAAGTAATGATAGACATAATCACTGAAGTAAATGCTTTTTAATTTGAGTTTTAATATAGGAAAGTAATTAATAAAATATACTTGATTGGTTTGCGTAAAATAAATTAATTATTTAACCAAATTGAAAATCATAATTTGTTATCGTTACCAAATAGTGACGAATGAGCAATTTAAACCGTAATCAAAGCAATCATGATTACAAATTATACTTTTCGATTTAAATATAATATATTTACCTCCAAATGTCCAAATGAATTACATATCAATTTATATTTTGTCACACTAAACATTCGTAATACTTTTATTTATCCTAATAATTTCCTTATTATATTTTCGTCAAACGCTAATCAGGAAAAACTAATAATAATCCCACTTTATTTCCCAACTCTATCTCTGGAAATACATTATCAGAGAACTTCCAAAGTTCTATTCAAAGTTATGTTCTATAAACAAATCGCCTCAAAATGTTTACAAATGTAGCCACCAATAGAAATGCTAGTTCGAACAATGTGAGCATTGATGCGCCAAAACTCAATGAAAATATCCCTCCGTACGTGGCTGGAAAAAGTAAAAAGTGACCATTATAGTTTTATGGAGCAATATATGTAAACCTTTTAATAGTTTAAAAAATCTTCAAAAAAGTCTTGTAGGAATCGTGTTTGGTACAGTTTTTCCCATTATAGCCACGCTAGGATACTCCGAGCACCAGGTGCCGTAGACATACAAAAAGATAAGTTTACAAACGTGTAAGCTCAGCTCAGAAATTAATATATGGATGTCGTTATGCTTAGAGATTAAACTTAGAATCCTTTGTGCGACGCTCATAAAAAAAGATCTATTTTCGTATGTTTTAATTACTTCCTTGGTATATTTGCTCAAGTAATGATCAGTGCCCATCAGTCACTCTCACGCACAGCCAAATTGATTGATTTATACCGTGAGGATTGATTGATTAAGCAAACGCTCTATGTTAGGACTTAGGTGCAATGCATCTGTTATTGACTTCGAAATCGAACAACCGTTCTATTTGGTCTTAACTTTATATTTCTGATAATAATAGCAGTGACAAGCGTTGCTGTAGTTTAGTTTTAAGCATTTGATAAGATGCATGCTACATCCAAACTTACATCTCAGGATAAGCAATGTATTATTTGGGGTTAATTGTCGACGTATTATGGGCGGCTGTGACCACTTATAATCAGATGTACAGCGTGTTTTTTTTTATTTATCTTGTATTTATGAATTTCTAACATATATGTAGTTACAAAAAATACGAGGAGAATCAAATCTACCAATGAAATAGTTGAAGTCCATAAGCAAGGTCAGCTTGTAGCAGTTGCTGGTTGACTTCGCGAAGTACACCTGCAGTGCAGCTAGTTCACTCACGTTTCGACCCGCACTGGAACAATGAAATCCATAAATGCATTTTAACAATTTACCTTTATTCCTAAAGATTTATTGTAGAATGTAACGATAGGATCTTATTTGGAAAACAAAGTATAGACAATTTGCCAAAAGACCGACGTTCAATCAACAATCCTAATACCAACCCAATTACGCATTGAAATTGGTAAAGTTCGAAGTGGGCTTACAAAGGAAAACAAGAGAGCAATTAAATTTTAAATTGGCGGAACGAAAACTATACCCCTTACTAAAGGTTGTTTTAGTAGCTTATGACTTTCAAAAATCGTGTTAACGAATATTTTTAAGCAACGTAAAAAAATACGTTATTAAAAGATTACCTGAAAGCTCTCGACGGATTTGCCATTTTTGGATTCTGATTTTATTCAATAGTTAGTTTCACTTCCATGTGTTTCACTTATTTTCTGAGTATAAAGTACTCTGCCATACGGTGCCACCAAAATTGGTGTAGTTATTTCTAAGGTTAGGTAGCAAATGAGCATACAGTGCATCTGATAGTAAGTGGGTGCTACCCAAGGATCTCTGCAATCAATCTCAAATAAGGTAAGATTCGTAATTGACGTCGAAGTTGAAACTATCTTCTGATGACTAACTTGGAACGCCTCAAACAAGCCCGTTTAAAAAATATTTGTAAGAAATGTTGATTTCTGTAAGCATTTCCATTTTAATTATTTGTATGCATAATTTATATTTATTTATAACACCTAAAAGTCTAGCACAATACAAAAAAACTGATAATAGTTCAGTTTTCGTATTTCAGGGAAATCAACTCTACTGCCTACTTATATTGATTACACCTTCAAATAATCTTTAATACAAAGTTTTTCTGTTTCGCGTAACCAGAATTTTCCAAACATCAGTTAACTTGCTTGCCCTGCAATCTATTTTGGGAAATGAAGACGTAACGTAAATTATAGTTTTTATTTATAAATAACTAGTGATTATTATTTAAAAACATCGATTGCTTAGAATCAGCCTATCTCACTCCTAATATTTAGACGAATGCAATCTTATATGTCAATTTCCGTCAATCCGTTTGGGCTCCAGAGTGTGTCACAAAAAGAGAAGTATTTATGTATATACATACTTTTAAAAAGCATTACCCTCCGCAGTTGGATAAATCCGCTGACAGTTAAGATCATTTTTCTCAAAAAGAAAATTAGGAACCATTATTAACTACAATTAGAAGTCGAGTCGACCACAATTAAGGACGAATTATTTTTCGCAATGACGAAGTTATCAGACCATTAGTGACCACAATTAGAAGACAATTAGAAGTCTAATAACGTAGGGGTGAGGGTTTCCAGTGAAACAGAGTTTAAAAATGCTCTTGTATAATATTTTTCAAAACGTAACTTAGTGCAGTGTATGAAATAGAATAAGCGAACGAGCGTGTAGTCTACGAGATGGGAAGTGGACACTGCCGTCCATGGACATCTGTAATTAAATCTGGATAATATTAGAGGCGTACCTGAAGCCGGCCCTAAATGCATTTCTAGCCCTGAGGATTACCTTGAATCGCATGATATAGGTATGTATCACTTAACACACTCTTCAAACCAAAATACAGCAGGGCTTTAAACTGCTGTTATTAGGCAGAAATAAGTGTGGCGATGGTGCCTCCAGAGCTGAATCACAAAGAATTTTACGAAGGTATAATTTATTTACAAACTCACGTTACATTTGAAGGCACAGATTCACGTAAAAAAGGCATGTTGTCACTGGTGATGCTGTACTTCTTATCCCGACACTCTGACAGACAGGCTGGCTCGCAAGGCTTCTGATCCTCTGTTCTGTACACTAAACAAACATAAGAGTTTTGACTTAATTAGCTGTGGGAACGTAACGAACTGATCCAAATTTATTTATACGTAATTAAAGAGTTAGCGTCTCTGGGCAAAGACCGAGGGCTGGAAACTAATTACAGACGTCGTTGGAAATGAATAAGTGTAGATGGAGACAAAATTGTTTTGCACTTCAATTTTGAAATTGGAGACAATATTTGTAAAGGTCAACGTAACCAAAAGATATAGAAATATTGTCACGTAGTTTCTTTATCTACACTAAGAATGCTGGATTTGTTTTGTCATAAGATTATTTCTAGTTCATTATCTGGTTCATTGATCTCCTCAAGGATTGAAAATCTTAGACCCACCTCATAAGTACGAACCTGTATACCTTTAACAACGTTTACGGATTACGACAAATGAGTAGAGTCTGCAATGCGAACCTGGAACCCTTAGCGAGAGTGTCCTAAATTTATTACTCTAAGCTATCACAACTTTAATGACCTAGCTGCATTTGCCAACGTACCTCTATAGTTACTCAAACAAGGTAAATCTTCAAACTCGCAAATCCTTATGGATGTTTCTGTGAAAGTAAGTAATATTAAAGCAGTTAAAACTATTCCCTATCCATTCCAAAGAACGATTTTCGCTTTTAATTTCACCTTATATGTATTATATATTAAAGTTTCTCCGCCGATACTTCATATATGACAAAAACAGCTTGCGAAATAATTTACTGGTTATGAGATAGTCTTTTAATCACTTTGTACGTAAAAAAGTGTACTATTTTGTGAAACTATATTATAACGTAACTAATATAACTGGGAAAAAAATATTTAAAACAAAAATGCGTAGGAATAGTCTATTATGTTTTTATTAAATAACTTTTCGTATAACCAACTACAAGTATCGTAACTTACCCCTTGGATATTTATAAGGTATACACCCACAATAGGCCAGATAGTTTTGCATTCGACACTCAGTTTTGCAAGTCTCGTAACTATATCTATCTGTGTGTTCCAGAACCACTTCGTCATGGAACCAGCACTCCCGTCTCAGGGGTTCTACCCTTCTGACGTCATCGTCGCATTGAAACACCTTGGGTTCGACCTTGATGTCCAAAGACTCACCCATACTCACATACTTGTAGAGGACCGTGGTTTCTGGGTAGTCGTTAGGGTCCGTTATGAGGATCTGGAAATATTTTTGGATGCTTTCTTATATAACTTTGTATGATTTTCTCAAACTGTCACCTAATGCTTCGTTTAAGATTCGAGTAGAAAATAGGCTTGCAGTGCACCTGATGGAAAATAAGATTGGAATAGCAAGCGAGAGTGCAGCAAAACGATGCGATGGTAAGCCGTCACTGCTGCTCATGGACATCTGTGAATAACTCCGTAATAGAACAAGTTCTACCTTACGCAGACCGCAGACGCACTGCCACTGCTGAGGACTTAGATGGTCGCCTCATACTGTATAAGTCAGCTGGCAATCACAACACATACTCTTCCACAGAAACGCAGAACTGCTCCTGGTTAAAAATAGGTAAGGTGTTGGTACCTTCCTATACCATTTTATTAAGTTAAACTTTGATGGAGGCCCGATGGGCGGTTTGTACCTTCCAGCACGAGTTGACCATTTATTCTTCCTCCGATACTACGATTATCTTTATATAGATTGTTTCCATTTTTCTTAAAGTCATAAATTAAGTACCTCCATTAATATTAAAATTTATTTAAAATAGTTCATTTATTCTGTTAGAAATTTTCATGCTCATTGAGGTTGTATTTATACACAAGCTAGCACGCGTCGGCTCTACGTGTGTCCCAAATATATCTTATCTGGATAGAATCGTTTACATGTATAAGAGCATTACTATGTGTATCTTTATGTACCTACTCACACTAACTCATAACATGTATGACAAACAACAAGTAAAGCTGACGCACACTCGTAAGTGAATTCGTACTAAATGAAAGTTACCCTTAACAACTTTAAAGCTAAGTTACCTTCGCGCCATAATATGGAACAGTGGACCAGCTTGGATAGTCACCTGGTTCTACATTAAACACGACGCTAATGCCTGAACCTCTGAAACAGATAAATACAGATAATAATTATATAAGATTTAGACATCAACGTGGGGAACTCTTTCCTGATATTTTGTCCCACCGTTAAATGGATTAATGTTTGTAAGGACAATACAATAGCTTTATATTGAATGCATATAAAATTATACACGGCGCATATAACAAAAAAAGTATATTTTGTGTTTTTCACTTTTCTTATTTTGGCTAATATCTAAAACAGCTGAACCAATTTTGACAAACTTTCGACATTATTACAGAGAAATTAGGTTACATTTACTTTCGAAAATGTATCAGGATTCAGCGGAAAAAAATGAAATTCCATAAAATATACTGCGCGCACTCCATTTAGTTAAAATTAATGTTTATATGAAATTTCGGTTTTACCTATGTTATATTACTTAAATGTAGATGAATGTTACTTCGATATCTATAAGCGATCCTTGTGGCAGAGCGGTCATCTTACAGGACTGACGGCCTCTGGGTTCCGTGAGAAACAGACTTTACCTAATCCTCCTCATTCTGACAAAAGACACGTTCCTAGCAGATGGACAGCAATTGATTATTTATGATTTACTATATGATTATTCTATAATTCGTTTCGGTATCCTTAGTTTCGACTGCACTTATATGTCACTGATTTATATTCTGAAGAACTTCTCTATAACTACCTTCAGCATAATACTTTAACATTTGTATGAAATCGCCTGTATATGTTTAAGCAAAATAATAATAAAACCATTTTCTGTTTGTGGATCCTCTTCGTTTCTGACAGATTTTGTTAAGATATCTGAATTAGTAACACATATTTAGTGAAAATTTCAACCGGGATAAACTAATACGACTCAAAAGATACACATGTCTCTTTAAGTTAGTTCAGGCGTACAGACGGCTTAGAAATAGGGTTCTTAGTTCATATATAGCCCTTTTAAGGTGGGATATACAATCTGAATAGGCTCGTGTAAGAGGTTTCCCTTATTAGAACCCTAAAAATCAGTAAAGCCTTGAAATGGATCTGTCTTAGTACGTTTTACTACACTATTGACTGCTAATGCTATTTTATTACGAAGGTTTATTCGCATCGTTGAGCCAGTCCCAGTCGTTATTGTCATCTGTCGGCTCTGCTACACGATGTCCGTCCTTATTGCCGAACCGTTTTAGGCTCTAATTCCATGAATATCCACACAATAATAGGCCGAAAGCTAAGTATTTGGGTTTTCTTCGCTTAGGTTTATATAGACCAATTATTTTAATATTGCCTTAAGGGCCGAAAAAACCGACGGAATGCATGTCAGACTATCTTCATTCTTCTACCTTGCTTGTGACTTATAACAAGTATGCTAAGCGATGATGCACTATGGTGTGGTAAAGTTTGGTAAGTGTAAGCGTGTGGTAGAACAGAGATGCCAAACTTTCCAACTTAGTGTTTGGACGTAGCAATTCATCAATGCCTGTTTTCAAACTGAAGTCCAACGCAATTTAATAGTAGCTGCAACTATTTAAATTTCGTTTAATATATATAAAAATAAACAAACCTTGTAGGTAAAAAGTTGATAATTTGATAGTAGTGAATATACATACATGACAATCGTTGCTGCACAGTGGTAAAACATTTGAGCAGAAAAAAAAACAACAAACTACAGTGTAATTACAGGTAACTTATGAAACCTAAAACTTAAACAACCGCCATACCTATTTCTAGCGTTAATGAAGTTTTACGTTTTAATAAAATGGTGTGGATAACGGTTGGCTATTATATGCTCCAACTATCTTCGTTCTCGAGACTAGCAACTCATTTACACATGATCGGCTTCGGGTTAAAATCCTTTTATATATGGAATTGATTACAGATGGGTCACTGTCGACCATTAGGTTGTTGCTCGTACTGTATGCACGCTGGGTTGTTACTTCTATTTTATAAAAATATCTGTGTACATAGCTCATAGTGGTGGTAACGCCATCATAGCAAACCTGCAAAAACCACTGTAGAAACTGTTTTTTTTTTATATGATGAAGTAACAAATGAGCATGCAGTCCACCTGATGGTAAGTGGCAAACGCCGCCCATAGACTTTTGTGATCCAACCCAGATGAGACGAGAATCCCAACTGAATTCGACCACAGATGCATTGCTACCCATGAGGACTAAGTTGAAATGCCTTTTTAAGTTTATCTCCCTTACCACACTTCGCCACCCTTCAAACC
>DWRA01001701.1:0-16059 GCA_018250295.1 Spathilepia clonius
GAGCGCACGCGCGCCGGCGCCGCGCCGCGCCGCGCCTCGCCCGCGCGCTGCAGCACGCAGCTCGGCACCAGCACCTGCGCGCGCACACACATGTATACGACCATACGACCTGCTGTCCTCGCACACGTAATACTGCGCTACGAAGCGTGGGAAAGAGATGAATATGCTAAAGATGCTAGAGGGAAACAAATGCATAAAAAAGTCATGTTGATTCGTATTATTCTTGAATATCGCCCTGTAATGCCCTGGGAGTACATGGCGGTTCTGTATTTCAGCGAAAATATATTGCAATTTCATCCAATATTTTAAAAAAATGGTGTCTTGCTATTTGCCTGACTGTAATAACAAGTATTAACAATCTACAGAAATCAAAATATTGGCCCCAATGCACTTTTACGGTTGAATATTAATCTTTCTTCCTACAAACTCTTTGATTTCACAAGTAGGTGTAAAATCGCCAATTATGAAACATATAAGATATATAAGTAGCGACAATCTTATTGCATGAATTACACACACATACATATAGCCATTTCGGTGATCTTTTCAATCTGATATTGTGTCTCTTTTACATCCTATATTTATGACTGACTCCCTGATTTGATTGAAATGGCAACCACTGCCCATGAACATTTAAGATCAAACTAATTAATAGCATTAGAATCCTGCTTAGGATTGGCCCCACATATATTACTACCCTTAAAGTAGTTTTCAAATAAAAAATTGCGCCACCTCATATGAGTCTTTCTCTTCCTACATCCTTCAAACTAAAACAGCTGACTTGACACTGCTGCTTAGACATAGCTGTGAGTCCACACCCCAAGAGACTCAAGGGTTCACACCCTTCAGAGTTAAACCCTTTGAGTTTTACTCCCACTTAGCTCTGCCATTTACACCATATGTGGTATAAACCATTACTATGTTATGCTCATTAACCAACTTCCTTTAGAATTATGCTACCAGACTGCACATAATCCAACTCTTGTGGTTCAATTGCAACACTTCTCTGCTACATGTACTTATCTTACAGCAGTTACATTTAGAGCTTTATGCTAATCTGCATAGAGTTGTCAAAAAAGTGCATTTACAATATAATGTTAAAATGGAATAAAGTGCATATGTAATAATAAACCTGAAATGGATCATTGGGCCTCTCCGACAAGCCCATCAGAACTTCTACTAATGCAGCATTGTGGGCTCCTATTTGTATTGCTGAAATCTGGAAATTTAAATAATTTATTATCCTCTATTTTCGACAGAATCATGATTCAGAACTCAATGGAGTTCTGCACTGAAATAGAATAAGTGAAAAATGTAATAATAAGTTCAACTTTTTATACACTGGTACAATAAATGGCCTTCACATATCATTGTGTACGAAATGGTTATGGAATACATCACACACCTCTACGGCGCGTTCCAGCTGCAGCACCACGGAACAGGATGGCTCCCAGTGGCTACACAGCCACATCTTCTTGCTCACCTCTGAGGACAACAGGTTTTCCGCTCTATGCTCCTGCAATTGTCACAACCTTCCTTGACTGTCATCAATATACGCTATTCGATAATTGGTAAATATATTGATTTACGAGAACATATACTTAACGGTTACGGACCGATAAAAGTTATAACAAGTATGTTATCAAAATTAACATTGTATGTTACTTGTATACATAATAAATGTAAAGGTGGTATCCTAACCCATATTTGTTTACCTATACATATTTTATACTAGGCGCTTAATCTGTAGTTTTGTGGAATATTTTTAAATACAATAAAGTGCCTATATTAAAATATTTACCGGGTCTTCACTACTAAAGCTAACAACGTATGAAATTTTTACGCGCGGCATTGTATACACTTAGAGTTTAACTACTACAATAAATAATGTTTATTATTGAAAGTTTAATTATATTATAATCATTTAAATCATTTCACTGTATTTTGCAACTCTTGTTATTTCTTTCAATAACGTCAATTAACGTCAAAACGTCACAGTGACGTTCACTAGAACTGTCTAAAATTTTATATTTTTTAATATGTAATGGACTTGGATTTTCTGTATTTAATCTATTTAATCTAATTAAAATAAAAAATATTGTGTTGGACATGATGGCTCATGAGTAAAAAATAAGCAATATTTTATTTTTATTGAAATAAATTATAAATATTTTACGAGCTTTTCAATTGTAGTATCAAATATCTTTTTGAATCCAAATTCAAATTCTTTTTATAAAATAGTATTTATTTTATAATGATCGATAGAAATTTCGGTGTGGGTTTCGGCTAAGCTTCGGCCATAAAACTGGCCAGACACTGGGCGAAAAATACATTCGTGAACTTTTGGCTTGCATTCGGCTGCACTCGGGTATTCGCAACGCAAAATAAAAACAATATAAAGGCACGTAGTCCATTACTTTGATTAATTAAGTTAGTACGTATATATGTGTTAAAAAAAATCTCAAAAAGTGTGTGAAGTCTACCAATTCACACTTGACTAGGGCGGTGGACTATAGCTTAACCCCTCTTACTCTGACAGGAGACCCGTGCCCAGCAGTGGGACAGTAATGGCTTGACGATGTATACATGTGTATTAAAAGTAGTTAAAATACCGTTCATATTAGGCATACAACAACATACTATGTGATGCGGTAGTTTCAGTATGTATTAAAGCACTCAGTGTGCGGTAGGCTCAATTGAACAATTGTTCATTTCCGTAATTAATCGATATAAAATGCACATAAAGTGGTGCGTGATGAACGTAATCATTTCCTTTTATTTAACGAACTCACGCTTTGTTTGGAAATATTACGACTATTGTACTTATGGTCTATTATATTAATTATTATAGATGGAATTGAAAATATCTGAGATTGTTCAAGCTGATTACTTATATTAAGTAATCGGAGATGGAAATACATTCAATAAAATTAAAAGAAATAGATAGTCTAAAAATATTTTTGTCAGTTAATCAATTTCAGTACGTATTTTATAGTTATTTATTGTCATAATACTAATTTATGTACAATACTCCGTGATATTTTAACATAATTTAATAAAATAAATTAATATAGTACACTGATTTAGTAAATTGTAAATAGGTAGTTTTTAATGAATCACAAATAAATAAAAAATATTAGTTATGTTACTAAAATCTACGGTAGATTAATATTTTCAGGTAAAATTGTTTTTTATTATCTTAGTTAACATTACTTATAAACTTATCATCACTACTTAATAATAAATCTTTATAATGATTTGTGAATTATGTACAAAAACATTTAAGATTTTACACCGTAAATACGGATATCGAATGATCGAAGTTGAAGAATATTTCTGCTTCATGTTGAAGAAAATACAGAAAAAAGAGTTGCCATGCCGGTGCCCCGCCTTATTAAATTTTGTTTCGTGCAAATGCGCTTTGGTATTTGTAAGGGCTGGCTGTAAGTACAGAAAAGGAGATCATTGGCGTTGGAAACAATTCGGATGGATTTCTCAGTCCCGGACGATCTTGTACTTGTGGACTCGAATAATCATGGGTTCCTGTGGTTTGGCGGCCGGTCGCGATGGTTTCTGCCTGTACGAATAACCGCCGTTCTTGTTGGGGCGGGCGTACACCACCACGGGAGCGGGCGCCTCGTAGTCGTCGTACGAGGGGCTGGAATACTTCGCATACTTCGACTGTGTCGAGGACGACGCGTAGGCGGGCTGCTCGTAGGCATCCTGCTCGTACGAAAAGGTGTAGTCGGGTTCGGAGGAAGACGCATAGACGTACTGGTCGCGGTAGTCGCGTTGCGGCTGCACGCGTTGGACGGAGCGCTTGTGCGGTGCGAAGGTGGAGAGCGGCGAGGCGGACAGCAGACGCAGCACGGGCACGGGCTGGTGCAGCGGGAAGGCGGCCACGGCCACGGGCTCGTACTCGTCGGAGAACTCGTCCGCGTACACGCCGTACACGCTGCGCCGCTGCAGCGCGTCGCGCAGCGGTTCGCCGCTGCATGCGGACAGCCACAGGATAAATATTGGCACCTGAAATGTGCACATTATCATTTCACACAACTTCCTTATAACAAGTGGGTATAAATACAAAACAATAAGTTTAAGCTTCCTTACACTGGCTTAGTTTTTTTCCTCCGAGCATATAACGTTAAAACATTTTTGTAGTAAAAAGTAGGTTGTGTCCCACCCTGTACGTGTAGTCAATTATGTGCTGACACGGTGAAAAAGTCGTTTTCAAAATTAGTCGGCACTAGCAGCTAGGCAAAAATTTAATATGGTTTTAAGTAATCTAAAGATGTCTAAGTGTTTTTTTTTTACTTTTGGTTATTTTTTGATAGCCAACTGGTGGGTCACTAGGTATAATGGAAAACTAAAGGGTTCAATATACATTTAGGTAATTATATAGTCAGTTATAATACAGGTATTTGAAAGTTTAACATTGGAGACCGAATTAAAAATATAATTATTTTTTGTGGCGGTGAAGTGCTATTTAAACAAGCAGGTACTTACAATGTAATCCATGTCAGTGGCGGGTGCGGGCGGCGCGTCGTGGTCCCCGGCGGGCACTGCGCGCCGCCGCCGCCGCCGCCCCGACGCGGCCGCGCTCCGCCGCTCGCGCACGCATGCGACCTATTTATTAAGCTGGAAAAGCGCACTATTCGTTTGATGGCACGCACTTCACTCGAAGCTCACCGAAACAGTAATAGACCAGAACTTAAAATGATATGGACGACTCGCGAAGAAAACTCTTTGTTTGGACATGCATAAAATGGATTTTAATACTTTATCAAATATGCGCATTAAATTGTGCATTTCAGATCAGCCGTAATAAGAAATTGTATATTGCAATAGGCATTTGCATTAGGTAAGTCACACATTCCGGGATCGGACTTCCTAATGTAGCTGGTTGTCTATCGGTATATATTGTATGACAGTACGACCACTAAGATGTAAAAGCTGTTCTCCCTGTTTTAATAATAATCATAGAATTTATAATGGCTAATTTCAGCAATTAAACATTCAATGAACGAAATAATTTCAAGACGTGCTCCTAACACCCGTATTTATAAAGTCTGTTGTCGTGTAAGCTATTAGATACTAAGTGTTAAAAAAGACTTTGAGGCTCGTGTCATGAATATAAGAAATTCCATTTAACATACTTTCTGTGAAACTTAATTTTGCATACATATGTCTGTTTGCAAATTATTGCATGAAAATTCATGATATTGGAATGCGTTCGCTTGGTAAAGTCCAGTCGCATAGTTTCCGGGTGCCGCGTGGGGGGCGCGGCTGCCCCCGCGAGGATTTCTTTACACGCACTATTTTGGAACAACTCACTAAATTAACAACTTTTTTCATTTGGCTTGTAAAAGTAATCATTGGTACATACCATATTACGTATTGTTATAATAAATATTCTAATATTAAAATATCAGTTTAGATATACTGAGTTATGGATAATATATGGTTAGGTAGGTTACGCACTTCATATAGGTACTTAGTTAAAAATAATTAACTTATGAAAATACAACATTAAGTAGCTATTGTTAAGAATGAATATTTTAATGTTATTTTTTATCCGTGTATGTTATCAATTATTAATAAATGAATGAAAGGTTTATTTTTAGTGCGTATAAAAATGTAAATTAATATTAATTTTGCTTTAGCTTAGCTCAGAGCTATGACGTTTGAACTCAGTTGTCACGAGCAGCAACATGTGCTTGTTCGGTTGCTGGTGGGGCAGCATGTCCATTTGCCGCTTTTATTGCACAAAAACATCTATGTAAGAGTAGGCTCCGAGTCCCAAGGTCGTTCGACGGGTCGTGATCGATTGACAACCTGTGCGGATTCAGCATTGCAAGTCGGCTAATGGTCGCAGATTGGAACTGAATGCGTAATCCGCACGACACCTTGCTGGTTGTTCATTTGTACATATATTTACACGATGCTATTTTATGGGTAGTAACTACGTAACATTGTAACTTGTAAGAAAACATGAGTGTCTTAAAAACGATATATAGGCGATAGTAGGGGATACACGAGCACCTAAGGGAAAACTTAAATCAAACAGCAAATTAAGGAATTAAACAGGAATTAAGACATAAAAATTATTGGATTGTTTTATAAAAAAGTTTAACTGTCTACCTATCTAATTCACCAGTCAAATTTTATATATTTTTATAAAATGTATTAATAATATTAAAAAAAAAACAAACCCCTTAGTATTCGTGTTTACTCGACTTCAGTTGGGTAATTACGACTTTTAGGACTCGCTTATGTTGACTGTTCATCTACCTATATATTCCTATGAGGTCAATTTTCGTAAACTGACACAAGGGTAATCGATTGGATTACCTTCGATTACCCTGGATTGGATTATCTTCGATTGGATTATCGGGAAATTCATATATTTATCGTAACAAAAGATATACGATTTTCGTTCCTTCAGTTTTCTTTCTGTTTTGACTAAATTCGTTAAAGTTTTCAATATTATAATTTTGAATACTTTATGAGGCTCCTTGTTTCTAGTTTTTCTATGACGTTTCTTTTTATTTTAGTTCAGATTTTTCATTTTTAAAAAAATATTTTGATTTCTCTTTCTTTTGCTCGTTTTCTATTTTCATTTTCTTATAGTTGAAATAATAAAGAACAAGGTTTAGAAAGGTATTCTACCAATTTTCGGTTGTTTTATCATAAAAAATTCTAGTATTTGGTACTGAATAAATGTATGCTGCTTTTCCAATACTCAATTTATTTTATTTACATCCTGAACAGTTTTTTGGAAATCTTCTGGTTTGTACTTTGTTACTGTCTTTCTAATAAAAATTCAAGACAGTAAAATAATAATAAAAAAGCTGTCTACAGAATACACTTACCTACCAAGTTTCTACTCTGTAATCTTAATATTTTCCGAATAAAGAGGCTGTGACATACGGACAGATGGACAGACGGACAGACAGACATGACGAATCTATAAGGGTTCCGATTTTTGCTATTTGGATACGGAACTCTATAAAATACGAATAAACAAAAAAGGGGTAATGCGTAGGTTCGTGATTACCCTACCTGGCATGTTCGCCATTGCCCCGCAGGATCGAAGTAATCAAAATGACAAATAAATTATTAGGTTATATCACTTTTTCCGTTTGTACGTTTGCCATTTAACTCATTAATATATAAATATTCCTTTATGTAAAAGTTAAAATACCATAATGAATAGAAATAAAACTACGTCACGCTAGATTTACGAAAAATTTACATCAAAACTACGCAAAATAATGAAAAATCCATATCTTGAACTTGCGTCGGCATCTCCCGAGTCATTGACTGAAATTACTATGCGGTGTGATCTTCTAGTTGGTGGTGCACAAAAAACAGTGAACTCTTCCTAACCTATTAGAACCGATGTGTTCGGGTTTACCCAGCGTTCGTGTTTCCCCTACTTTCCCATACGAACCAAAAATGTACCACATTTAAAATAAATAAATAAAATAAAATAAATAAAACGAACGATAGCCTTTTCGAGTGTAGGTACCTACACAATAATAATATAATATGACAATCATATAAAAATAAAAACGAATCAATAAGGTTGTTTTAAAATATAATATATTAACTTAAACATAATTTTGGTAGAAGATAGCCTCTAGAGAGTCCAGCATGTCTGTCTCCGAGGGCAGCGCTGGGGTAGTGGCGGCTCACCACCAGCCGGCGAGCGGCACGTGCGAGTAGGACACGCGCACGCGCGGCGCGGCCACCACGCGCGACAGCGACACCACGCGCGGCACCGTCACCACGCGCGGCACCGACACTATCTTCTTCACTTCCACTACCTGCAACGATTCACAATTATTATTCAGTTATTTTTTTTACTTAATAGGTTCATTTGTACTTGTAGTCCACAGTCCGATATTATTTTAGGTTTACGCCTATAAAGTGGTACCATTTTTGCGCCCCTGAAGGCACTGTGAACTCTCCACATTATGTTGATGTGATGTAATTACACGCGAAGGAAAATATCGGAATAAACAGATATGTCTCAGATATGTCTCTCATGTAGGCATATAAAACCTACCAAGCCCTGCCGCTGTGATGGATTATAGCTCAAACTTTAGTCTTTTTATGATATTGATAATGATTGTGGTTGTCATCGTACCTTAGGCACCTCCACGATTTTGTTGACGGAGACGATGTGTGCGGGCGCGTGCTCCACGATGCCGTGGTCGAGGTGGATGTCTTCGTAGCCGAAGCCGTGTCCGAGAGCGAGGCCGCTGCTGTAGCCGCCGTGCAGGAAGCCGCGCTTGTCGCGCTTGCCCTCGGGAGCCGCGAGCGCGGCGGCGGCGAGTAGGACTACACAAACCTGAAATTAAATATTCCCAATATCTATATATTCTTTTTATAAGTACTCACTTTCGTTAATCTGTTTTCATTTACATATATGTATTATTCCTAACAACGACGGTTAAACCTTTTTTGCGATAAAGTCCTTAAAGTGGTATAAATCGAAAATAAACCTGCAGACGTCACTAGATGATTAGAAATTGTAGCTATTTTAGTTTCTACTAAGACTTTTGCTTTAGCTCTTTAAAAATTCCCAAAAATTTCAGTTTCAGTCAGTGATGTTCTATTGCATGGACAATTGCACAATTATGTACTTTAATATAGAAAGCGATACTCTATAGGTATAGTTATGTGATACGTAAACCAGTAGAGATTACGCCAAGTTGTAATGTGCTGAAACGTAGTCTATTAAAATAGAGTTAGACTTAACATTTCAGTTTATTTATTATTCATTTCAGCATTTTAATTATTTATTACTATTTACAATGTAGAACTACTTGTAGGAAATAATTTCTTACCTCAGCTAATATAAGTAAGACTGGCTAACGATTTCCGTTATTAAACAAAGCTGTCGTCATTGTTGCATGTGATATTTATTGCACTGCGCGGCGCATACGCTCATACTTACATTACTTATTTTAAATACACTGTACATGTACACTGTTGACAATTTACTAAATCAGTTCGCGTCCACGGGTAGGCATTTTAGGTAATAAAAGGTTGCTTCTCATGTTACTAAGTAGGGAGAGCAATGCTCAGAATTTATATTGCGTTCTTAGAGCACCTAACCTTATTGGTAATTCGTTTTAAAATTGATGTCTAGTAAAGCTTTATATATCTGGTTAGAAGACATGCTGAATTAGCAAAATTTTGAAATGAAATATAAATGATTATGGTTACCACGCTGTCTGCGCGGTGCACTCGTATCATGATAAAGCTTGAGTGACATAATATTTGTATTCTATAAATAATTTAAAACGATTTGTGGAAGGGTAAATATATTTTGAAATTAACAACTTATAATTTTGAATTGTTCTGAAGTACTGTCAAGAGTATTCAAGACATAAAACTGTTAGCTTACAGACGAATTTACAAGTGCAATTAAGTTACCTTCCAAAAAAGTTTTAAGGGTATTCGTTTTTAAGATTATTTTTTGTGGGAAAAGCGTATTTAATTGAATTACTCTTTCTTTTTCATTTAAGAAAATCTTTGTATTGTACTTACGAATGCTTTCATGTTGTTTCTTGTCTTTTTGTTTGTTTGTTTATCGTCGGAGAAGGCTGGTGGTGCGTGTGCTGCGACCGCCGTGGAACCTCCGTTATATACACGGGGCGGCGAGGACATCGAGCCCTTGCGCAAGTATCGATCCTACTTCATTTAATTATGCTGTACTTACACTAGAATAATAGCTACATGTTTCTATAAGAAGTAGATCTTTATTGTTTCAGTGTTGTGTCCTGTGGGTACTTAGATCAGGATGTGCTACAATGATCAGTAGCTCTCTACTCTGCACTTAACACTAGTATTTTTGCTATGTGAAACACGGTTGTTAAGAGGAATTACAATTGAATTTTGTTACATAAAAAATAATTAATAAGAAGTTAAATAAAGTAACAAAGGAAATTAATGATCTTAATAATATTATTAGTATTTACAGATATTTGCGTAACGCGGTACATTTTTAGTGCCATTTTTATAGAATAAATATAAATTCTTATATTTACGTGCGATACCAAGTATACATTTCAAACTATGTAAGATGATTTATTTATTAAACTACAGATAAGTCTTGTTACCATATTTTTAAATCAAAGTTAAAATAATAATCGTTGCGACTCGTGAACACGTCCGGTTTTAGAAATATACTAAACTAATTAGAAAACTAAAACCCATGAAAACAGGCAAAGTTCAATGTCGAGTGGCAGTATGCTAATGTGATACACCTGTACATGAACGTATCATCTCCGAATGTCGGTCAAGTGCAAAGTTCTAAAGTGGATATCGATATGAATGTTTTAATTATTCGCAATATTTTAAAGGGATTTTGCAATTTCTCATCCCAGAGACGGCAGGTTATAAAAAGTCCACTAGAAGTTTTACAAATTTAATAAGTTCCAGTAAATGTTAGCTGTTGAAAAAATACTTTTTAGAGGTCAATCAGTTTAGGGGCTGGGCAGTACCGGACCCTTGGAATAACAAAAGGGAAAAAATAGTTAGGATTGACGTTTAATATAGCGGCGACGCAAAATGTGACCCCATTGTACCTATATATGAAAGATAAAAATTGGGTAACTTGAGATTCTGTTGCGTTTAGAAGTATATAATGACATGCCAGAACGAAAATGGTCCTTGTTATATAGTATAGTAAAATATTTATCAGCCTTTTATTAAGTAATAGATTGTGCAAGTGGTTTTTATAATTAAACATAAATTCGCCTGAGGTGTTGAGTGGTGCAGTGATTATCTAGCGCGCCGAATAGCAAAGGCGTGGTGCGCGAATAATCGGAAGTTCGTCCGATGTTCATACTTCACGACTCCGTTAATTAATGCTTTGACAAGTTATGGTAAAAAAATATTAATTTCACTTTCATTCGCACGCACGGGGCGAGCGCCGTCGCGGTGTCTGCGCGCACGCACGCCGCCGCCCGCTGCTCCTCATTGCCTCCACACTACCTCGAAAATGTATCATTCGGATTAATTGCCGCAATTATTGTTGCCATTTCCACAACATTACATTGAAGCATCCAAAATGCCTTCGTTGATGTAAGCAATGTGCGCATTTGCCCTTTTGACACAAAAATATGAGCAATGCGATTACCTAAATACTTGTACAGAACGGTGTAAAAATGCACGTAAAAAAAAGAATACTCTACCAAAACAGTATGGGTATGTAGTGTTTCAATTAAATTACACAAATATTCACAATTTTAGTAATTTCATACGATACACTAGTATTTAAAAATATTTTTGTGAAGCGTAAACACGCAGTACGCAAGGCTGTCAACGATCTCGTTGAATCCAATGATACTCGTGTAAAAAGTGGAGATGTGAAGGTGAGCATTAATAACACATTTTTATAATAATGGTAGGAAACTCTTCGGTATCGTTATCCGGAAGTGATGCAGGTCGACGCGAACTCGGTTTCACAGGGCAGCTCGCAGGTGACTGGCCGACTTTTTTATTGGGCTTACCCAAATGGCAAAGGGCATGCCATCCGCCTCGCGCCGCTCGGCTGCGAGTGAACAATCCTTGATGCAAACCTCCAAAAATGTTCAGTTAAATATCGGTAGCGACATTATTATTATTACATAAGTTGGAATTAACTGAATTATCGTAGTGGCGCCGGTAAGGCCCCATTTATGTTTACAGATATGTAACGTGACGTGTCAGCCCAAATCATATTTTTCTATACAATATTTTGAGAGGCACGGTCCGGGGCAGAGCGAGAGCAGCGTAGATTTATGGCTACTTTATTGTACAGTATAAACATTTTGTAATTTTGTCTGACGGGACACGTTCGGTATCTGTACATATAAAAGGAGGGCTAGTTATTATCCTATAAACAAACGCTACCGCATCAATATTTGCAAGCTAAACTCTGTGTTACTATTAATGATTCACTATGAGGTCAAATTACTATACTTTGAGTGTCAGCGTCTCCTTTCTATTAAATTGACAAATTGTCATAATTTCCAAAGCCGAGCAAGTAATTAAAACCACGCAGTTCGCCGTTAAGTAACCGAGCTTGACAGGGCGCTCGTACCTCGTCAATTATATTGTGATGTGGCAAAGGAGATGCACTTACATACCTCGTATATGTTCCAACTTGCTTTATTATATGATTTGAGTAATAAAATTCAAATCATATATATAAAAAAGCATATATGGCCAACCTTCGGTACAACTCTAAATAGATTTGTGGACAACTACAGAGGACCTCGTGTTGCAACTGTCATTAACCGTCGCGTGCAGGCTCGGTCGCTACTTCCAAAATATATGAAACACAATGTTGTTCATAGGAGTACGTAGGAGTGACCAATAACTTTTAAGTGTACTACTTATGTATGGGTTAAGATATGTAGCAACTTTTTTGTAGTTCACAGATACAGATCCCAGGTTGAAATTGCAGAACATTACAAATATCGTTTCTTTAACGTCTTTTTTCAAAAATGCATCGGCTAGGTATTTTATTACTTTGAGATTAGCCAACCTTAAATAAACAAACACACGTTCATGTTGCTTTTATGGTAGTAGTATCACGAGTCGTGAGATGGATTATTGCGAGCTTCTGCGAGCAGGCGCAGTCGCAGACGATCTGCTTAATGGCTTTTATGAGACCTGTTATCTGACGATTATCGCAGCGATTATGATTACGTTACGCTTTATAAATCGTGTGTTTTAGGTTGCTGTTTAGAAATCACAGTTTGATATAACATTGTGGTCTCAATAATATTTAACTAAATAGACGCAATATATTCATAAGAGCATAACATAAGTGACACATACGCAAACAGGAGTATCATGTTGCTTGTAGGTGTATCATGTGGCCAGTGTAATGTGGCGATAGTCTCCCTACTTCCTGGGCACGGGGCTCTATTCAACATTGTGTAGATAAGCTTTGAAAGACTTAACACCATTCATGCTTTAAGAAGTTCACTAACTCACGGAAATCTTTTAAGATCCCAATTTACGGACTGAGGTGACATAAAAATAGTTATGTGAATAAATCTAGACAAATAAGTAAAATTGTTGCGTCTGTAACACAAAAATAATTACTAAATGTATATGGAAGATACTTTATAAAAATATATATTATTAAAATTTTTAGTCTGTCTGTCCGTTGTGTTGAGCGAATATAAGAAACGGCTGGACCGATTTTCACGGTACTTTCACAGGTAGATAGCTAGTGTTAGAAGAAATAACTTACGCTACTTTTATTTTAAAAAGGTAAAAGTTTTAGGGTTCCGCTTGAGGGATATTTTGTTAAAACTGTTTAAGATATACAATTTCAGTTGTATTCATCTCACGTCAGTTACATTTATTTAAACGCGGGTGAAATCGCGGAGCTCAGCTTTTTCTAAATAAAATCACGGAGATATACGCCATTTGATATTTATTTAGTAAATTTGAAATAAAAACATTTTTGAATATAAACATTAGTTCAAAAATTTCTTAATAGATAATATTATTGATTACGTTCGATTTGTGTGATTGTTACTTCAATGCAAGCTATGCATTTACACATTTTCTTGTGCAATATCCCAGGAGGACAAGCGTCCAAAGTTTATGTGACATTACTAAAAACCATGTTACAAGTATTTACGTGATGCACCGTCTCCAGCGCGGCATTGACGACATCTGTGTCAGCGGCGGTCAGGCTTAAAGCACGGCTTCCGTAACTCCGCTTCTTTCATACGTGATCGTAATATACTTGTCGATAAAAAGACGCTGTGAAACAACCGGAGCGCGGAGTAAATATTTATAAGTGCGCAAAATCCATTGATGCGCGTCATTCACGCCGCGCGCGTGCCAGCGACCACACGGCACGCCAGGCTGCCATTAAGCACTTAGTACTTGCAATTGTTTTACACGTCAAATATAATGACACTGGTATAAAAGTTATCTTCTGGTTTTATTAGAAATACTTCGATTGCGACGACACCATAATAATGCCATTTTTAAAGGTATAACTTACATGAGGCGTTTATTTCAAACAGATATACCCCGTGATTACCGACTCATCAATTTTCTTCTGTCGTTTAGATGATTGCTTCCATTGGTTAGTGAACGACAAATATTATATGAACGGACATTACGTGACCTGTCTATTTACTACTTCAATTATATTAACAAAATATAAAAGCTACAAGAAATATGTAGGCTACGTAAATTAGCCTTTGAAGATATACTCCTGGAAATAAGTAGCTCTCCCATAAACTGCCCGCTATTATTTATAAAATATATAAATACAGAATTTATATTCTTTCACTCAAATTTTGCTACTCACTATTTAGTAACTCTAACTCCACTGTTTTTCTTCTTCTTCTCAACTTCACGCTTAGTATTAAACTTATTGCTTACAATGTAAGCCTTAGATTGCAGATTATTAATATAACGAGTAGTTGGTTGCTGTTGAACCCTAGCCTAGTATATTAGTTGTGCCTCGCGGTTTCACCCGCGTTTAAAAATGTAACATGATATAAATGTTGAAGTTTTGATTTTTCTATGGGGAACCCTAAGATATTTACCTGAATGAAAGCAGCCTATGTTACTTGTTATAACTATCGGTCTAGCCGTTCCGAAGGTTAGTTCAAACAAATAGACAGTCAGATAGACTAAAATCTTGATAATTGATTTTTATTATAACTGCCATATATACTTTGATATGCATTCAGTAAAAGGTTGTTCTTTTGATATTACAAAGAGAAATCTCAATTTTATTTATTTGTATAAATTGCAAAATGATTACAAATTATCATCTTATGTCTAGAAATGTGATTTTTCCGATATTATACTTGACGCCCCGCGTGGCGGAGCGGTCATCATACCGTTCTGACACGCTGACTGTTCCGGTTTCGATTCTCGGCCAGTTCTGGGTCTGGGTGTTTGTGTATAGTCATGGTAACCACGACGCAGGTGGGACACCTAGGGGAAGATACACCTAGTGTGGGGATATGAGTGTATAAAGCATTTAAAAAGCCATATTTTAATTTTGAATAGGCATACAGAAATAAACGACACCCGAGGTCGTGGCTGTGCCTAATTTGCACCATAGTAACTAATCAATATACATATTTACATTATCATCGTAGTAAAATTTGTTCGCGAAACATTTTTTATTCGATTTTTTTTACATTTTCTTTACGAATATATTAAGCTCTATTAATACTTTTAAATATTTAATAAATATACATTTATTTATTATAATGGCACCTTTTAATATTCTAATTTTGTTGTAAGGTATTATGGAGAAATATCCACTCAATGAAACTTTGGTGGCTGTAAATCGTACCATATCGTGATGCTCTCATCGAACATCATTCCTTTTGGGATATAAAAAGTGTCATCAGGACAAATGGCACGCTTCTTGACAGGTAACAGCATAATGTGCGGCACTACGTACTGGTGATACTACGAAGGTAGCAATTTTGATTAAGATCCATTACACATGATGATGAGTTTACATGACCATGAGCACGATGGGCGCGGTGCCTCAGCAAACTCGTAGCCGGCACAGCGGCTGTCAGAACTAGTTTGTGGTTTTTACGCAAATTTGCTAGTTCAAACAGCGCCGACGCGGACCTCAATAAAGGTCGCACAATCGACGTCGTCATGGAAAAGACTTCAACGCGCTTGCCCTCTACTCTCTCACTTCTTGCTTTTGTCTTTAAAATGATTTTACATGTGTGACATCAACTGTAGAAGTGAAATATAGAATTGAAATATTGACAAATATTTACGAAAATAAAAAGACTTTCTAAACATAAAGGTGTATATTTGTTTTATATTTTTTGTTACACAATAAATAGATAAATTAAAATCACATTTAGAAATGACATTAAAATCATATTACAGGTTCATTGCGTTTACCACCAGCCACTGGAGTAACCGGATCCGTAGCCAGAACCGGAGCCGTAGCCAGAGTTGTATCCGCCGCCGATACCGGAGTAACCGCCGGAGTAGCCGGCCGAGTAGCTGGGCGCAGCAACCACCTTGTTGACG
>DWRA01001702.1:0-16055 GCA_018250295.1 Spathilepia clonius
AAGGTTCTACCACCTCTAAAATTAAGCAATAGTGTTTCGAAACCTTTGAAGTAGCAGCTTCAATACTTTAAAATAAGGGATAATAGTTGCTTATTCTTTAATTAAAAGTTATCAATTCCCGGAAAATTCCAAATAAAATTTATGTATAATGTTTTAACCTTTTTATAACGTATACTTATGTGTTAAGAATAACATCACAGCATTGTGTAAACCTTTATTAATAAAAGGCAAGAATGAGATACAAGATGAGTTTATCAGCGTATTCAATCTGCAGATATCATACACGGCCTTGGATGTTAAATAACAAGGTATCGGACGATTATCGTGATCAATTTTAAAATTACTTAAATACTTATCCGAGCATAAGATCTCACACCGCAATTTCGAAATAAATTCAAATGAAAAACAAACAATTCGGTAAGTGAATAAAGCAAGTCGCGTGATAAGTCGGCTTTTGTCCGAAAAGTGTAAGCCATGCCCGTGCATAATTATATTCGTGAGATCGTATCGTATCGCTTTATATGAGGCTAGTAGACACCTAAATAATGTTTTGAATTAAATCGGTTACCCTTTAAATGCATAGTGTTCATGCATTGATGAGACAAATAATTGATAGATATATTTTTAAATTTACTAGTCATCATCTTGAATTTCATGTCATCTTGAATTCATTTTAAGCTTGATTCTGTTAAAAAAATTATAACGTTTATCATAATTAAGCGTTTTTGGTGTGGTTTTTTTAAGACGTTTTGTTCAAGAAAATATGTGTTATGATTACACGCGTAACGGTTCAATCACCATCAAGCAGAACATGTAGACCCTTGTTCGATCCCTGGCCTGGCAGATGATTAACACTTATTACGTAGGCAATCCCAGTATGAAGCTTGAAGCATATTTTGTCTTTTAGTAAACATTGTCATCAGGGACATAATCAATAAATAATGAGCTTGTACTCGTTACTTTAGCGTATTACGATTAATGATCAGTTGCACTTGAGATATAAGTCCGCTACTGCATCATTATTAGTTTAAAAAAACTGGGGATTCTAACTTTTGAATTCACAATAAAATTACTTTGTTTCGGGCGCGTAGGGGTAGTGTCGAATCGACAAGGCTTCGCTAACTCGAGCGCCCGTGCTAGACCTTCTGGTGGCGTGTTGTTTCACGTTTCACGAACTAAATTCGATCAGACAGAGCGTGAGCTTCACCGGGGAAGTGAGCTTAAAATACAAAAATGTTGACGCGTGCACGGAAATATCAACAATGCAGCGTTTCGAATCTGTTTGCAAACATCCCTAGCAAACTGCATTTTTGTTCAAGAAACGTCTAGTTGTTTGGTTACATTTCTGCTATACGAAGCTTAATAGATTTCCGTTTGCGAACGAGTAGATACTCGTTATACAGTGTTCATTAAACGTTAACCTATATTTTAAAGATTTAAATTGTACATCATTAACTATAAGCTTTCTTTTGCATGAAGATCCGACAAAGTTTAGCTAATTTTATACCGAACAACTCGAAAATTTTAAAATTAGTTTTGCTTTATAGTTTCAAACTACGAAAATGTGGTTAGTCTGTAACTAACCACATTTTTTGAAATAATATATAAAAAGTTCACTTTGAATACGCGTTAATACTCATATTATGAACCTTTCGCTTTAAACACGTACATATGTACTCGTTATTTCTACGAAACATACCTAAATCCTTTGCAATTTTCAGAAATGCTCCGTAGTCGCATGTCGACGGCTTGTTATCATGGACTTGGAATATTTCAGTGCAGTCAAACATGAGGCGAATAGACCGACACGCAACAAGGGTGGACGGACGAATGAATTCGCTTTTATAGCGGACCCTATGTTGCAGCGGTCACCTTACCTGGTACGAGAGTTACGAGTTCGGTTTGTGGTCAAATGTAAGTGCAGATTATAGATATCTGCTCCGGGTTTAAGTGTTTGTATGTTTTTGTATTCTTTACTGATCACCCTTCACAGCTGGCGAGGCCTGGGACATATTTCACCACGCTTCTTCAATCTGGTTTGGTCGAGAAGGGTCTTTGCACTGCAAGAAGATTAATTTTAAACGTATTACTAGACCGTACTTAGTTAACTGGATTATGACATAAACTGTGTCTATAATGAGAGCTGACTTCAGAAAAATCTAAATGTCCTATTTATATTTAAATTATTTTATATTTTGTGGTAATATTGAAATCGGTTCTATTTCTATATAGTTTTTTGAAATATGTATATCTTATGTATATAATATTGTTACTTCAGCCCTATTTCCTACATTATTGTTGAAAACATATAAAACAACGTAAATCCACAGGGAAATATGCATAAAATTTAAATCAAATTATCCAAAAGAGCAATGAATTGTCAACGTCATGCTACTGTCATTCATAATTTTCAGCACGAAAATAAAGTATAATATAGTCAAATAAACGCGTATACTTCCCTACCCATTGTTAACCCCACTGCACCTATTTTCCCATACATTATCGCACATTATTGCAAAGAATGCATTATCCTTTCATTCTGATGTGGTTAATGACGTTGAAAAATAAGCCTGGCTTAGAGTACGAGCCTCGATCTAAGGCATTGCACACATGCGTCGTTTGAACAGCAGTAAACAAGTCTAGGCGGCAATAACTGCCATTCGTCGTCATTTTAGGAGATTAAAAATATTTGGAACGTATTTCGTTATCAAAATTATTGGTTATAAAATTTATTAGAATTTAAAAAAAAAACGGGTTTTTTTTTATCATTGACAGGTAACTTTTGAGGATAACATAGTAAATAAAATGTTTCTTTGCATTGAAACAGATTCATCGTCATTTCATTCTATTTAATTTATTTTTAATTTTGTTGCAAGAAAGAGTAATATTACAGTTAATTTAATCTGATTCAAGCTTGTGTATTTGATATGATTCGATGTGTAGTGAGAAGCGATAAAGTCGTATGCGAAAATAACCTAAGCGAATAAGCCGTGCCTTAATAGAGAGGGGTTACTTACTGATGTATTGTGCCTCATATTTTTCCTTCTAACCGACTGTAATGCTGACTTTTCATAAAGAAAATATTGTGCTTATTAGGGTCTTGGTGAACGCATCTATTTTCTTGAAATGCAAGTAAGATGTTTTAGTAAACATAAATATTTTTACTACTTTTGATTAGTTTGAAATGGTTTAAAATTATGATAATTTTTTGGTAGAATCTATTTAATTATTGATATTAATTATTAAATGAAATCGCATATGCAGTTACGCAATATGCCAAACTGAATTGATTGTCAGACGTACAAAATTGCATAAAAACCATATAAAAGTATAATAATAATAATCATCATATGATTGTACTGATTGTGCTTATCCTGTAAAGCAATGAAAAGCATAGTGAAGTTAGTTCAGAGACATGCTTAATCGAGGCGGTCCAAATTAGTCCTCGAGAGTAACAATATATATGTGGCAGACTTCAGTTAGGAGGTAATCATATCTGGGGTTGATTACAAATATCCATGGACATCAGTGTCTACTTACCATCAGATAGACTACATACTCGTTTACCATTCTCATCATATTGAAGACCCTGATAATATTTACAATTACCAACGGAACACCAAAACATTCAACCGAAAACTTTTCGGATACTTTACAAAAAGGTGTGGCATTCAGGCCACAAACAGACGCAACAAACACATAACAACTTACAAGTCGGTACAAATCAATGTATCCTTTGTGCATTTCTTTTTCATTTTGAAAACAGTTATAGTGAGTCTGCGTCTAGTGCTTTACGTATCCCGTGACAGGTTTCCGGTGTTCGGTTTGCGCTTATTAAACGTCAAGACATGTCTTTGTGTATACGAGCGTACTGCTCCCGCCCGCGGATACGTTCAGAATGTTTGTGCGTGTTTTTTCATTAAAATTTAGGTACATTAAAAAAACCACAAACCGACAAAGTACTGAAGCTATTATAAAAACCCTTTGTTGTTTAATAATGGTTGTACCACCGCCATTATTTCTATCTGACAATATATTTGCGTTGCTGGATCCTGATTTAAAGGAAAAAGTTTAAAGCTTAATAACGTGATGCTACTGATTATTTGTGCTGTAAAATTATACAAAAGTGCCTGTTTTATATTTGAAACTGATTGGCAAAAACTATCGGGTTCATTGATTGCTTGTTAGTCTCTTTATATGATGAAGTTAGCAATGGAGTATGCAGTCCTCCTGATAAGTAGCCTTTACTGTCCATGTAAATTTGTACTCAATCCCATATTAAATTAGAGTCCTACCCGAGGTCCATCATAAATGCCTCGAATAATCATGTCTCCCTTACCACACCCTTAAAACCAGAATACAGCAACATTAAAATTTTTTGTTATTATGCAGTAATAGATAATTTAATAGTACTATTGTTAAATATAATTAAGAGCACTGACTTTTAACGAATTATCGCTAGCTCGAAGCTTAATGGTATTGCAGGGGCGCGTCGGCGACGCACTCAATGTCATCCGTTATAGTCAACTGCAGACTTATTCTTTTTGTATCTTTTTGAAAGAAATTTTGCGAGAAGTGAGTTATTTTTATGTATAATGTTTAGATTATTAGATGATTTACAAAAAATATAATCAACCTTCTTAGTATGGACTTTACCTATAACTTAGGTATGTGAATGTAAACCGTTCAACATAATCGCAATTGCAATAGATATAAAAGAATAAATCTAAGCTGTCGGTGAATGTGCTTACTTCTATGCTTTTCGAACACTTGTCTGCTTCACTGCTAAAGTTTATCTTCGCGACAGAATCCATAACGATGTAATCCGTAGAGGAACGAAAGTTACTGACGTAGCTGTTAGAATTAAATGGCTGCTAAATATAACTGATAGAATAGAAATTGTCTCGAATGGAGAGTACATATTAAAGAAGGCTATTGTCCAGATTTGGACTGTAAAAATATATATGATAAAGAAGTATTCAAGTTTAAAGGCGGTAGAACCCTTTGTAGTTGATTTGGGCGGCACCATTGCTACATATATTCCTGCCTAATAACAATAGTGTCAAGCGCTGCTGTCTTCTGGTGAAGGGTGTGACGAGGAAGACATATTTATCCGAGGCATTCCAACTTAGTCCTCATGGGTAACAACGCATTTGTGGTCGACTTCAGGTAGGATTCAAGATTTATCAGGGGTGGATTGCAAATGTCCATGGGCGGTAGTAGCCACTTACCATAACCTAAAGGTAAGTGGCTAACGAGCATGTAGTCCACCTAGACTGCATGCTCGTTAGCTACTTCATTATATATTTTTTCTTTTTAATTTCCTTTATTTTTGAGACAAAGAAATTTTAGTGCAATTATTTTACTGGATTAAATCAGAATAAGGACATTAAAGACGTTGCGTACACATTGCCAAGAGCTGCATTCATTAACTAATGTATAGACTTACAAAATATTTGTACATAAATTTTGCTTAAGGGAAAAACTTGGGTGGAAAATGTCAAGAGCGTAATGGATGATCAGGGAAGTTATTTGTTTGATAGAAATTAGTGTGACAAATTTTTTTATGAAAAATATTATGAATACATATCTAATTCTTATATTGAATACCATTTTAGTAATGGAAAGTGTAGGAAAATATGTAATAAACTAGTAATAGTATTAAAAGATAACGACCAACATACATATTTCAACTTGTTGTTGTTGCAGTTTTGCTACCAGAAGACATTAAAATGTGTCAATAAGCGAGATATGTTTTTAGGTTTGTTTAGTATGAAAAACCCATTGACTTATGTAAGTTTTAAAAAAAAAAACACGATTTAGTCAAGTTCAAGCGTTATTAGCTAATAAGTATAGCATTATTCGATACAGTTTAGCTTTACTACTGACTCTCTGTAAGAAAACCAGTAAATTCAGCTATCTCTTCCACTGACTACTTGCTTATCTTTACCCCTTTATTACCGGTTAAAGTATTTTAGAGCAAAAATTTAGAAGCGGGAAATTTACGTACTTTTATTCAGAGCAAAATCATTATTCCTTCTAATCTTAGCACCATTCCTCATGAAGTAGAGTTAAATGGTTCCGTCACGAGCACAAAGACAAACTCAAAACGCGGTTTTAACTCTGATAAAGTCGTTTAGAGTGCACATTTTAAAACTACATTAATAACCTGCAAGAAGAGCAGGAGACAATCTTAACTCAAAAGTTGTTGAGGTTTACATAAAGTCTGTCTAGAAGAGTCATGGGTTCATCTTCGTACAATTGTCCCTGTTTAGACACGGTTTGAATATTGTAGTTACTTTTGAAACAATGATTAATAAAAGGAACTAAGTAAATATGATAAATATATATCGAATTAAAATCTCATTTTAATTATGATAATCAATAATCGATAGATAAAGATATATTCGGATCACTTTCTTTTTTTATTTTAATATCATACTACATAATGTTTATCTATACTAATTTAGGAGTTAAAGTAATTTTTGTGATAGCTGGCTCTTTCCATGCTTAAGGTCTACTAAATTCTGTATGTAAGTCCCAGTCACATATATCATAAAAAAAAACAGAATCAATTATTTATTTTATTTATTTATTTATTATATCATATAGAACTCATAAACAAAGTAACTAACATTTAATATGATACGTCGAAGCCACTTCTAGTTATTTATAACATCAGGATTAGCGCAAAGACAGAACAAGTCTAATATCTCAGGGTGTCTGAACGGTGTCTCTTCTGTTGCGTTGTCGGCTGACATTTTCTTGTTAACGGCTTCGCTTCCTGCGCCTTCCAGTCGCTCTATGAAACTATTCTCATTTATTCTAGACAGTAATGTTTTGTGGGCGTTTGTTCAGTCGCGTGTAGATTGAGCAATATTTTTCTTTAAAATGGTTTCGCTGTTAAGGAACTGCTTTGTAGCGTATTGTTAGTTTGATACCACCATTTAAGCTGTGTTACAAATAATTCTAGAAGTGGTTATCAGCACTCATAGTGTGGTCAATAACATGATCTATATAGAATCATTTAGTTTTATTTTAAAAGTAGAAAACTGGTATGTAAACAACATTAGATGGTTACTAAAAAAATATCACAATTGTGTTGCGATCCATAGATGTAGATACTAAAAGACAAAAAAATTGTGGCGAAAATTTCTCCGCCTACGATACGACTCTTCAATAATTGAAAGTCACGAAAAGTTCTGCCACATATGAATATTGAAACATTACTAATGATGTTAACTAAATAGCACTCTATCCTCATTGTATGTATAAGGATATGAGCCTCATCTCAATTTTGACACACTTTTCCCAATTTATTTCTGAACCCATGTGTTAAATAGAACGCAGTAACACAGGCGGTAAAACCAGGAGAATATAAATCACTCATACTAAACTTTATACTGCAATAAATTTCGCTTCGAAACACTTCGCGCAACCTGCGATATTTTATAAATTTTAAAAGAACATAATCATCAATATTTTATGCTCTTTTCGGTTTCGGGATATATTTATACTGCCTTTTATAAGTTATGTTCCAGGGTGCGTTATAACGTCAGATATGTCAATTAGTGGGACGTAAATGTGGCACACAAAACAGGAAAACGTCAGCCGAAATAATATAACCAGAAATGTATTTAATAAGGTTTGTGTTACGATTCAATTTTGAGTACTCTTTATGAATGAAATGAGCACCTGTTTCGCCCTTCGGCTTACCGACACAAAATAAATTTCAATTATGCAATTTTACCTAATAATATTTTTGTGTTTGTCACCTGATGGAAAAATGTACGGCGGCGATCTGCGTTGCCTTTATTACTAATGAAACGAATACAATATACAACCATATCCAATGATTACGTGCCAAAGATTCTCCTAATTGCATCAGCCTGTACTGTATACTTGTCCTTTGCTTAATACATCCAAAGGTCAGTCATTATCTTTTTACGGTAGTCAATCCACCTGTGCTCTTAGTATGAATCGAATACTCGATCAATTGAATCGACAGCTTGATCTCCGTTATATTATAATGACAAATTTTAGTTCCTAAACAATCTACCAGAGGCGTTGTATGTTGATCTGTATGGGTGAACTCGATATCGAGGACCGACACCGGCTACTCAATTTAACGTAAAGAAACTTATAATAAGAGTAAGTGCTGTTTGGAGGACTTTGCTCAATTTGAATCATGTAAACTCTATCAATATTGAAGTCTACGAATAAATAGTTTAGTATTTACCAGTAAATCGTAAAGTAACCTATTTCTTTGAAGTGCCTAATAAAAACGCTATTACATTAGGAAACTTTCGATAGATACCTATAAGTTTTAAAGGCATATTTTCTGACTAAGCCTACGCCTACGAGGATGCTGTCACAAAACTTATGAAATATGAGCCATTAAAAGTAAAGTATTGGTCTTTGCTGTCCCACGGTCAGTTGAAGGTTACTAAAAATGTTATATTGAGAAATCATTATGTATTTTTTGTCTTAGTCATATGTTCATTGGAATTCGCTGCACTAATTTTAATAACGCTGTGAAATATTACTTCCTTTAATAGTGTCTATGTTATTGTTTTATGGTACCTTGGCTTTCATAATTATGAGCTAGAACATCGGAGACGTCATTCCCAGTAGTAGGATTTGAAAACGGGCCTACACCTTCCAAGGCCAAATATTGACACCTATTTTTAATACGCCTTACTTTCCTTTTGACTACGTCTAATTTTCTAGTAAATTTTCCCACCAAAATAGATTTCCTTTTTTGCAACAGCTCCGCCTAACAGACAGACAGACGGATAACTTACGGAAATCTTTATGTTTTGGTAATGCAAATAAACAAATCAGCGTAGGAAAAGTTGTTTCGCAATCACAAGCAAAGACTTCCACTTTATTTATATACTTGTAGGTACGTAATTTATAGATTTGTGCAGAATTAAACTACTTAACCAAACGCTGTAAGGCTGCAGTCACTTTCTAGTCTAATAATATTTACGCGACAAGCATTGGTTCTGTAATCTTGTCGCGACATCAAATCTATTGCTATTGTTTCGTAATAACCTCATTCTCACTGGAATGCAGTAATTGTAACGGCAGTTAATTGAATGAGCTAATAAAATTACCTTGTGGCACTAAGTTACTATTTCCCGTTTTTCTTAACTTGGCTACACTGTCACTAAGCCATAGGTTTAAATCACGCAAACATTGGAATAGTGAAATCAAAGACATGTTGGCTTAGTTCAAAATATTTTAGAAATTTCAACGCTTCATAAAATAGTATCAATAATACCTCAGATTCACTCACTACGACGTTCAACAAATTACCTAAACCAACTGTTTCAGGTGTCTTTGAAAGAGAAAAGCTCATGAACGACTGTCTATATCGGTAAACAATCCAATGACAAGCCTTACCCTACGATATTTAAGGATTCTTACCAGAAATGTATACTAGTGGATTGATTCTGATACAACATACAAATCGTATGTGGATAAATTTGATTTTAAACAAGATTGCGTGTCGCTACGCAATAATAACCGAGTGGTTAACCCTTGACGGGACAGACCTGTGATATTTAAAGTCGTATGCGCTTTGTGAATTAATTATCACTTATTTAAAGAGTAAAGGATACATCTTGAGGAAAACTATACACCTGAGAGTTGTTTAAAAAAGGTCTTAAATGTGTGTGAAGTCTACCAATTAGTTCTAAGAAACTTCTGTCACTCTCAGAAGAGACCAGTGCCCAGTAATGGGACAATGATGGGTCGAAAAATAATACAAGGTCTGGGTTCGTTTTTCAATTCTGCAGGAATCCCCAGTATTATCACATTAAACTAAAAATATCCTCCGTCAGTATTTCTATTTATCCAAATATAAGTTTGTTAGAAAAAATCGAACCTTGTAAAGTAAATAATAATCTAACGACTAAATATGTCACGTCAGTCTTACTTACTTGCTTATAAGAAAAGATAAATCAATAAGAGGCAACTCCTTGAACGTCTTGGCGTGTATTTTGTTTCATATAACAGTAAGGAACTATGCGTTTGACGGTAATAGATCCATTCATATTCTTACGCCAACCCAACATACCTTACTTCTATCGTGTCTTTAATATAGAACATCAATCAAACTAATGTTTCCCAATAAGTTACCTAACTCCCGGTTTTCAATCGAGACCTCATACCATTCTATAGAAATCGCATTGAAACAAAATAAATAACCTGTCATGACAAAATGGCGCGGACGAGTTGCGATTGTACATTTGATAATAAAATAATTTGACTCGGCTGCCTCGCGCTCGACCAGTCTATCTAGACCTCATTCCCTTCCCAATTTTCTCTAACAAACGCTCCAACTCCAACAACCCCTCAATGCTAACGCGGTTCATTTCAATCCGGTCGTTCGCGTACCGAGAAGTATTATGTGTGAGAGTATAATGTACGCTCCGTTAAAATGTATACAATCTGACAAATTTGTGCACGCGATTCTCGTTTTTCATTCGATGGCAATACATATTGTTATAGCGTACGGTTTATTAGCCCTTTTTTATTTGTCAGTGCGTGGCTTTTTTAATTACTCTCCGTCAATAGTACGAGTAATCATTAATCAATAAGTCAAAGAGATTGATGAATGGGTTCGTAAAATCAATTCGGTGGTGATGATGTGTTTTGCTGCTTAATTTGACACTAAACATCGTCGACGGGAACTTTAAATGGATGTTTTGGACGTTTTGGGTTCGTTAAATTGAAAGTCAAACATTTCTTCACAAACAGTTCTTCGATTGTATTTTTAAATAGTTTCGTAGTCATTGTTTAAAACGTTTAGGGTCTGACGTCGAAGAAGAAGGTCATCCGTGACTGACGTGGAATGAAAATGTTAATTGTTTTGGTTGCTCTCATAATTACTTTCTGCTGTTGTGCTCTTAGTTTTAAGTTAATACGTCATTTGAGCCTTGGCCTAAAGTAACATTAGTCATTTAATTTTTCACATTTGATTAAAATGCCAGTAATGTGCTTTTTACGAAGTAAAAGAAATTTAATTTATATTCCATATTAGATGACTTTAACTAACTCCAATCAAAGGTCACCTCACACGCTCGAAGTCCAAAAAACTAGACTTTGCACACGTATATACTCTACCAAATTGTTTATTGTTTTATTGTCTCAACAATAATTGTAAACCTGTACCAAGTAACTATACGAGTTAAGTAAAGACAGAATTTATTTTAAGAATCCAACAATAAAATTTATCTCCAGCCCGCTTCATCAAAAACCAGCGCCCGCACGCATTATTCAAATCGATACCTTTAAGCGGGTGTCACATTACCTCCATCAGTCGTAACAATCCAGCTTATCAACGGTCAAATCTCGGCAGTTGAGTGGTCAATGGCACAATGAGGCCCTAAATAACGATCGGACGTACCGCGGCGCCTCAGAGGACGGGCCGCGAGCCTCGACTGACGTACAATGCTGTACCCTTGACTGGTCGACTCCGCACCACCGCGCACTTGCGGGTTAAGTGTGAAAATGATAAACAAAGTATTATTTACGCGCTTGAACTGAAATGTGTATCTAGTTTTGCAGTTCGAGCCAGGAGTTAGATAGTTTTGTTTTTCACTTAATGATTTACATACATCGTAATGACAAAATAGTCATTATTAAGTTAGCGTTTGTCGCTTGTTTTAATGAAAAAAGCAATTAGGCTAGGCGAGAGAACTAGCAAGGCATAGTGTAGCGAATGCTTGAAAGAAAAATTGTCATATTGGATGGGTACCAAGAGTGAAGAAAAAAACAAAACAAAAGAAGAGAACGAAAGAGAAGTAAAGAGAAATAGTGCTATTTTGTGTTACAGACTTTGTAAAACCAGTTGCAATAATGCTAAAAGTCTGATAAACAGACTAACAGACTGTAAAATACTAGAATTTGTTACAAAAGCTTTAGGTAAGTATACGGATTATAGCCAGCTTTAATATTTTTTCATGAAACCAATGTAAAAATGTTATTGTCACAAAATGTAAAATCATAAAACCCTTCATACCCTACAAGTACTAGTTATTTTATTGAAACCATCAAACATGTTTTATTGTTTTTCAATCTCTGTTCCCAGTAGACAACAGATTTTATATCCATTTCATAGTAAATACGCCACAAAACTGATAGCCGTAATTTATATTCCCGTATCACGTCGATCGCATATCGCAATAAAATGGTTATTCTGCAAAAAAACTTGTTACTGCGTAGCTTTAAACCAAATCCAGTTCTCTTCAGAACGCACCAGTAGAAAATTTTTATCGTACATCTTTCTTTTACGTACGCAAACCGATAGAGATGACGTGAAACATATCGAATCGAATGGAAAAAGCCTATCTCCACTGTCAAGAAACTAAAGTGAGAATTCTCGTGTGTCACATACACACATACATATACTAAAACCCTTTATAATTCCTTATGATAGTCCTGTATGATAGTTTCTCTTTAGAGTGGTTAAAAGGGAATCCAAATTTTTCATTTAAACGTCGGACTGGATGGGAATGGAGGCTTTAAATATGAAACTTATAATATTAGAATACTTTTGCTAGTTTCCTTAGCAACATATATTTTTATATTATTATTATTATTAGCATAATATTTTTATTTCCAGTCATATATTATAACCTATAAAATTTTGTTAACGGTGTTGAATTAAAATTTGATGATCGATATTCATTTTTTTCTTTCCATGCGATGCTTTTTTAAGTTTTAAATAAAACCATGTAATTGAAATCACGTATGCTCTGCTTTCTTCCTATATGTTGGGCCATAGTCATAATGACGTACGTACGTAATGATAATTCAGAAAAATGACGTGTAGCGTGGAAACAGTCACAGAACGTACACCGTGAGGGTACGCGTAACAAAAATATGACAATACGAAAACTGATATGGGCAAGATAAATAAAACATATTATATGTGTCGTTAAAGTGGTCGTAAAGTTGAACCCGTACAATGTGTGCTCCGTGTTTGACAATATCGCGAAGACGTTACACTTTTATTATTTCTGCATAAACCTCGAAATAGGTTTCCCGATAAGGCTGTTTATAAACATTATTAAAAGTAATGGACACTGCCTTTTCGAGTATGTTTAAGCCTACAGGAAATTATACTGTGACTTACTTTAGTCGTTACGCTTTGCGATTCGGTAATATGCTGTAAATGTGAATGCGTGACAATCATCGATGTAAGTTCTGTTTAAACGTGATATTAGTACAACCAATTCAACATAATCAAATTTATAACCACAAAAACATGTCTAAACGCAAAAGTAGAACCAGGTTCGGTAGAAACGTTGAGATAGTTGTTCTCATCAATAAATGAGTTGAGACCTAATTTGTACTCATATCCTTAATTATAGTTTTAGGAACTAGGCATGTTTTCTTTCTTTATTGTTTTCTTAATTTTTAGTTTCTTTGATACATAATTGAACATTGTCGGTTTTCATTATCAATAAATTACAATTAAATAAACCGATTCTTTTAATTAGAAATAAGGGTAAAACTTAAAACGCGTCGTTTAATGCTAACTAGTATCATGAAGAATATTAAAGAATTAAAACTAAAACAAATTCATAATAAATATCACTAAATAGCTTGGTAGCCTAAACTCATAGCAATTCTCAGTGTTTTAAACAGGCATGAAATCGGCGAAGATAACAACTAAATATTAATTAATCAAACATAAATCTGTCCCAATTCAATACAGGCAATGTTTTTTAAACCCATCCCAATTGTATTCACGAAGGTTTTCTCCATGCGTGGCTTATGGCTTTGACCTTTTATCACGGGGTGCTTACATTATAGCGAGGGTGAGTTGAGGTCGTCGACCCGAGGGATCTTCCGAGCAATTTGTTTTGACGTCTGTAAGATATTGTAAGAGAAGGTAACATTAATTTCCATATGTTCGGATAGAGCCGTGCGGCGTTACATGTGACTTTTTTATTGGATTTGACTTGGATTTATTTAGCGTTCCTTCTAGATTTATTAGTTTTAGACTGTGCACTTCTTATGTTATTACCAAATAACTGTAGCTCATTCAACGTAATCCTGACCGGTCAAATATATTCTCGGCAACTTCTATAATTTTACATTACAGTGAATAAGTAATGCACAGAAAATTTATAGTGAAAATTACTCGCACAAAGTGGTATTTTGCTTGAAGCTTTTAAAAATGTCGACGTCTACACACCTGTGTTCATACTTACAGATATATGAAATTGTATTAAAGAAAAAGCACATACAAAGAGCGTAAAGGAAACCTCTCAGAATTCTATTTGAACTCCATTCCAGCAACCACTTACCTCGAATGTTTTTTTTCACAAAACATCCGTCTCCAGCGAGCGACGTCAGAATTACAAATTCAAATATTATTTCATGCGAAAACTTTCACAAATCCATTTTCCACGAAAGGATTCTTTATGGTGTGCTCGCCACCCCCATGGAGGGGACATAATGTATCATACAGAAATAGTTGAGTTAGTGTTACCATGTTTTTTTTCGGATAATCCTAATTTTACGGAAAACAAATTTTGTGGAGACATTTTTAATAAATAATACATCTGTTTTTTATAACTTTACAAACTAAACTTAATGTCGCTTACATAGTTTATAATATTACTTTTAGATACGTTTCATTCCGTGTATATTTAATTATAATAACTCTTAGAAATTCTTATTTTTTTTTATTCAATCATACAATTATCTTTATAATCTACAGTACTTTGAACCTGAACTTTTATTGTAATTTTACTAAAATCCGTTACAAAAAATATTGACAAAATGAACTTTCTATATTCCCGCAAAATCTCACACTCTGATACGCTTTTGGTTACCTTATTAGCATAATATGTGAACTGGCAGCAAAATATGGCAAAACATAAACACGTTACTACCATTCCGCTCGCGGCGTTATGCGCTCTCATGAACATTTAATAGTCTGCGCTAAAGCTATTAGGCAAATGGCAATTCCAGTCCGAAAATAGGTTTGTGTTACATTATAACTTGTAATTACTAATTTAGGTACATAATATTGAATGCTACAGCGAATTGTGAAGGGTGTGGTCGCGAATTGTCAACTTTTGTGTGTTGGTTCACATGTAATTTTCTTTGTATTTTTATATAAAAGTAGCAAACTGATTATATCAACTCCTTTTATTATACATTATATAATTATTGCCTACCAATATGCAAAGATTTATTATTAATAACGGGCGTAAGTTGATAGGTCTTATATTAACAGGAGGACTCTAGTTGTGTTATGCTCCGTTGGAGATCCCGTAGTTTAGTAACCACCGAGGAGGTTTTTGCATGTAAACTCTCACGGCTTCGGGTACCTTTCGAAGGTTTCCCCTTGTAAAGATATATTAAATAGGTCTTAAGTTAATATATCTGTCTTACTTCAAACCAAAAACAGATATGAGATTGTGGTGGTGATTAAATCTGCCATCTCTTCTAATGGATCCCTGGTAGCGGTTAGGATTTTAGGTTCGACTTCAAGTGGAGAAATTATGTAAATAATATGTTTTTATTTATCTTGGGAATCGGAGCATGTGACAAAGGAGTCGTAATGTAGGGGTATGTGTATAATAAACGTTATTTATATTTTTATAGGTAGTTTATCACATGCCATATTGATATGACATGTGATAAATTGTTAGATATGTAACGTTACGTATATGATAACGTAATTAGCGAGGCTGCAAATCAACAACATTATTATTATAGAACGTAGATGTAATCGAGTTCCTATAACACAATGTGTAATCCGGTTTAATTACATGAAATACCACAATACAACACAAATTATTGTATCAATAAAAATGCTAGCTTATTGATAATGAACTTGATTTAATATTTAGTTGAGATGGTACAAAATATCCATTATTTAAATAACATATTGGCCGCATCGCGAGAAATCAAATTTTAAAGGTGGTAGAACCCTTTGTAGTTCGTTCCGGCGGCACCACCGCCACACTTATTTCTGCCTAATAACAGCAGTGTTAAGCGCTGCTGTGTTCTGGTTTAAAGGG
>DWRA01001703.1:0-16052 GCA_018250295.1 Spathilepia clonius
GAATAACAGATGGCGCCACATGTATCTACAATTAAATTATTATCGTTTGCCGAAGGTTATGTACATACTAATGATAGGTAAAATGCATATTATAGTAACTACAATATAATACTATTATATATAATATAATACTAATCTACAATTAATACTAAAATAGCTTCTACATATGCATAGTTGCACAGCCTGGTGGAAGATACGAATTTAGAAAGTATTGGTCACTTCAAATTCCAAAAAAAGAGCAACATGTGAATGAATGTGTGACAAATTGACGGGAACGCATTTAGTTACTACTAAACTCGGTACTCCTACTCTGTACTCCAAGTAGGAGTACCGAGTACCGGAGTAGTTTTCTCTGTAACATATTATTACGAATATTTCATGTATCATTTCATAAATAATCAAACTTAAATGGCTTATAACACAAAACAACACCGGGAAATTGTCTCGATATAAAACAATCATTTGTGTATTGTTATAGTAATAAAATTAGATGAAACTTTTAGCACATTTAATCACCAAAATCATCTTCAATATTTATAAATAGATGCACCTATGTGTACCACTTCATTTATATTTATTTATAGATGTATGATTGCGTCAAGCTTAAGCATCTAAATACAAGCGAGGTTTAACATTACAATAAGCCCAGCCGGGATCGCTATCGCAACACGCATGTCACACATGCATTGGGATGTCTCAATTGAATAACGAGCTCAATGTAATGACAATCACTACAAGATACACATATATTTAACAGTGATTTGTACTCAGTGCAATGATATTTATATCGGTAACTTTGCTGATTTTTCTACGGAGAATTTGATATAAATACCTCATCTTATATGTACTCAATGGTATTTCCACTAAAAAGTTAAATGGACTTAAAAACGAAGGTCGATAAAGTAAACGACTTTTTGGGAGAGTAAAACTCAGCTACACTTGAATATAAAAATTCTTACGTAGATAATACAATACGATTACGTTGGTACTATGATAATAATTAGTAGATAGGAAAGAAATTACAGATATATTGTACACATTTATTGCGATGCTAACTAATATGTTAGAATAAAATAATAATTACAAGTTTTCATCAAACATATTGCCAGCGTTGCAAAAAAGTTTTAAATAATAATTGTCATGAATAGTAATCAGATTCAACAATGGAAGTAGTGTTTTTAGTATAGGTATATGAAACAAAACTTATTCGCAGTTACGTATCTACGTGTCTTGAAACACAATGTGATAATTATGGTTATGTACTATCGAGATATCGAATACAACGTAATACAAAGTGTAGTGTGTTATGATAGTATGATATGTGATTACCAGGCCTCCAGCGTGCGAGGCGGGCTCGAGCGTCTCGAGCGTGCCGAGCGCGGCGGCGGGCGGCGGTGCGCGCGCCCGCACTGGCGTGGCGGCGGGCGCGGCCGGCGCCACGCACTGCTGCAGTACTCAACAACTTTATTATTTAACTACACCTAATTAATACTATAAAGCCTTTGAATATTTCACGTGTACTAAGTGAAACTCGAAATTTTAATTTATTAACAGCCAAGGACAGCTCCCTGCGAATGACTAGGAGTGGTCGCAACTCTTTGTTTACTGCCGATATTTCGACCCAGATGCATAAATACTGGCCACGGCGAATCAGCGGCAAACTATTTAAAATAGCGTATCGTGAGTATACGATGCATATTAAAATGTCTCAATTCCGCGATAATGTTTTCAAATCAAATTTATGTAGGTATGTATATTTTCATCTACTTCTTGCGTGAAGGCACAATATTGGCTGTCATTTACAATTTTCAAATGTTAAAAAAAATCGTGGTACATCAAAACACTTACGATAAATAAATTAACTATTAGATATTAAAGAATGAAGGTAGAATTCATTAACGCTATCATTGTACTGTGTTTAGAAGGCGTCTTAATAGATGTGGGTAAAATTGAAAAAGACGCAACAATAAATGACTATTTTGTAATAATGTCAATTAAATTTAAATTATACTTAATTAGCGTATTTTTATGACTGTTTACCTGTCAAATAATATCCGTTAGTATTTGAATTGTTCTTATTTTAATTTTCGTTTCATTTAAATTTCGGAAGCAGTTTTGTGGATTATGTACCATTACGGAAATATCCCCGCTAGACCAAGATTGCAAACCGAATGTGTGACCAATTTCTACTACAGTTTCTACGTTATATCGACTACGACGACTACTTCGACTGTATTCCAATTTAAATAATACAACATTTGGAAAAACGACAAGTGACCACATAATCTGACGTAATTGTGTAGAAAAATCACAGCACAGCTGATAGTTACACAACAAATAGCCACAAGAAACATCTCCAGAAAACCCAACTTCATCCAAATATAGATCTTATAAACAAGTATCAAGAATGAAAATGTCGTGCAATGACGGATCAAGGCGACGGAACGTCCGAGTCCCCTTGCGTCATTAAGGAAAGAGATAACAATAACAGTTCTGTTGGCATTGAGCTCCCTGCGAATGACTAGGAGTGAGGAATGAGTTCCCTCGTTAGAGGTAGCATCCTCCTTAAAGGAGATCATACTATAGTTGGAAGTTACAAAGTAAGTGCTAGAATTGTTTATGGTTCGAATTGGGTGGCCAGAATTATTTGTACTGCATAAACTTTTGAAACCAGCTATCAGTTCCAGGAGACCCTTAGAGTAGAGATGGGTACGGATTCATGTAAAAAATTATGCCAGTTTCAGATACGTTTACGAATACAGAGTTATTTCTGATTATACGATAGTTTCATATTATTTCACTTACGGACATATTTTTTTAAGGAATCGAAAAGTGAAAAAATAAAAACAGGTAATACTTAATTTTATTTTATTTATGAAGGAACTGTACCTTCTGCATCGATGTGGTACCTACTAATAGGCGAAAAGACGAAAACTTGCTATAATGGGACAGCGTTCCCGACATCACCTCTATTCGAATTTATTCAAAACTTTTATATCGGATACAGTTATAGTATCGGATACAATTTTATTTCGGAGATCTGATAATTTCGGATACGGTTACAGAGCACCACTGACTTTCACAAGGCATTATCAGTAAATCCTAAGGAATAGCTAAGCATCTTTGATTTGTGACCGGCCTCCAGTTTGGAGTTGGGCCACGGGCACAGTAACCATTTAACACCTGTCGGAGTATCCAATATCCAACCATCTACTGTTATTTGATTTCAAATCAAATCAAATCAAAAATCATTTAATCAAGGTTGATTTTTTCAAAATCAATCAAAATCAAAATATTTTATTCACAGTAGATCCTTTACAGAATTATTTTTGAACGTCAAGAATTTACCACCACTTCACAAGGTGTTTTGTTATAGTGAAGAAGCATACATTCATACAGAACTCTTTTTGAACTACAACAAGCTACCACCGCTTCGGATATGTTTCGCTGTATCGAAGAAGCGGCGCAAGAAACTCCATACGTGTGCATATGTTGCATCTTTTAAAAGAGTATAAAATATATTTTTTTTACATTTTTTAAATTACATTCATTCATAAGTATGTGTTGGTGGGGATTTCGCAGTCATAACTGTCCGAATAGTTGTATCAGCAACAAATATCCTCCGCGAAATAACAAGTAACTTGGCAATATTGAAATCATTAAACATTAACGTATGACAGTATAAAGCAAGTTACAAAATAATCATTTAAAAGATCCTTAGTAATATTAATTTAAAATATACCATTATCAATGGAAATATTTGAATGAATTTTAAAATATACATAAATGCATGCCATTTCAGAAACCTATCGATTTATCAAAGTGCATTTTTATTTATCGAGAATTATGCGTACCACATCGCTGTACAAGCTTTATCAGTAGTTACGCAAGTAAGGTTAAGCAAGTTTTAACAAATTATTTAGAAAAGAAATACCTGCAAGTGATGTAGGAGATCCGTAGATGTTGAAACATTCTCGTCATCAGAACAAACCCTCTCTAATTTAATTGGTAGAAGCTCCGGCGTTATTTGCTGTAAGGAGTTTTTGCGTTAACATTGTCAACTTAACGATTATTGTGTAATTACACGACAATTAGTTTCGTAATGGGCCATCAGTCACGAATACTGACTACCATTGTTACGCGGGTTTTACAAATTGATGACATTCGTTAACGCAACGTGTAACTCTGTCGTGGACAAGATTTATGTGTATAGACTAAAATCACTTTTGACACAAAAAAATATAAATGACGAACAGATGACCTGTTCCTTCGGAGAAGGAAGTCGGTTTAAAAGTATCCATTCCAGCTAAAGCGCGGTTAACTGTTACTATTAAGAGTTAATATTTATAAATAACTACTTAGTTTAAAATTAGTAGGTAATACCGTTAAGTATTAACATTATACATTTTTTTAGGTAATCAATAAAAATAATTATAGCTAAATACAATAAAGTTATTATAGTAAACCATCTCAGACGATAACCATTACAACAAGAATAAAACTTTCTGTAAAGTGAATAATCAACAGTTGTTTGTTATCTATGACGTTATGTTATATGTACACAAAATTGACGGCACACATTTGTTAATTTCCCGGTGTTAACGCATGGCGCAAATACCAAGGTAAAAAACTTAGATTTACCAAAAAATGTCAATTGGCAATTGCCAAATTAACGCCAATTGCCAAGTACCTAGGGTCCTACATACCTGACTGGATATGAATGCGGGGTGGTACTGCGTGTCTTCGTCATCCGAAGGCGGCTCGCATTTCACCAACATTGGTTCGTTCCCGGGCATCTCCTAGAACAATAATAAAGAATATTACAAATAACCAAATAATGTATTAAAGATGTTCCTGTTATCCTATGATAATATGACAACCATGTACTTTTTATTTTTAACGATTAATTTGTTCTTTCCAAATCAAACTTAAAATTCTATTCCTCAAGATGTAATATTTAAAAAGAAAACAGGATGGCGATTTACTTAAACAATCGTCTTCAAAAGCCCAAACAATACAAAGCCTCATTTTTCCTACAAATGTCGCGAATCGAAAGCCCGTTGTATTATAAGTAGGTAGGTTTACATAGGCAATTAGACAAAAGGAAGCGAGCTTTATTGAATTTTTCTCGATTGGTGCACAAATGAAGAGTGCAAAGTCGATTTCTCTCTCTTTCTGGCGCCCGCAAGTAGGGGCCCAAAGCGTCTCGCGTGAATTTTTATTTTTATTTTCCACCACATAACAGTGAGGCAACGTGTACGGAACATGGGCAGATTTAACCATAACTTTGCGCAAGTATAACTTTCCGCGACTATACTTCAAAACTTTAACGTTACTATAAAACATTCGATCTATTTCAATATCGGACCTAACGGCTGACGCGTTAGGCACAGATTCGCGTGTCGCCGCCGTCACCTGTCGGACGGACGAGAGGAGACGAGTAGTGAATGTAAAGTTGCGCGGTTAACCCTCTCGCGGTGCTCCTCATGGCGCTCTATTCGAGGAGCGACGGACGTGCGGTACGGCTGCGCGGGCCCGGCTCGCCGCCAGATACGAATACGTTCACTTTCAACGTCTTCGCGGGCGAAGGACGGTACAAAACGGAGGCGATAAACGTGAGGGAAGCGAAATCGCCGAAGACGAGGGCGCCAAATCAGTCAACTCACCTAGTCGGTCAGCGGAGGCCGCCGCAAGCACCCGCCGCCTCTCGCATGCACTCCACGGCCGCGGGACCACTCCGCCGCTGCACGGTGACCTTCGAGAGACGATGAGATGTCGCAAATGAAAGTGAATTCGGCACACACCCGGTCGAGTCTGCGTCGCTGCGTGGCGCATGTTTAGGAGGTGCAGGGCGGGCGCGTGCTGATTTTTTTTCCGCGCCAAAGAAATAAAAACAAACGCCTTTTTGCCGGGAACCGGCCGAGCGGCGCGCCGTCCTCTGAACTCCTCTGCCCCCTCGCGACCGGCTCTCGGACGGAAAATAAACGACTAAAAGTTTTACTACGAAACGCTAGCTTCGAAAGAGTAGGTCGGTAACGAAGTTGAATGTTTCGGAAGTGGCCTACGACACGGGATGTTATAAAAATAGCGGGCATCTCGGTCGGGTGGCGGGTAGATGCAATATAGGCGGAGTAGGTATGGATGGGGGCTGCGGAGGCGGAGGGTGGCTTGGCGCCCGACCAGTCGGCGCCCCGCGCGGCGCCTTCTCTCTCCGCTCCGATTGATTTTTATTACAAGAATTTCACTTGTGTTTTTTTGTTTCCCGCACACCGAGGGCCCGGCGACTCACACAGATGAGATTCATATAATTCGTTTGTACGAACTCACTAATGCTATTGATTTTTATAACGAAGCGACAGTGCTTCCGAAAGAACAGACCGAGGTTTTGCGACTTTGCGTCCTCGCATTGTAATATTTACGTAGCTTTGTATGCTTTCCGCATATGTTACAGACTTATGGATGTTGTTGTTGAGTTACATTTAGTTAAACTATAAACCAATTTTGTATATAATATAAATATTTGACTATTTAACTTACTATTCTGCATATAGATACCTGAGAATTAACTGGATTGTAATAAGCAATTCGTTAATTAACAAACATATAAATAATGAGAGCTGAAATTAGGACGCAGAATTGGTCTATCCTATCAGACTGACAAATAGGTAGATATATCTATGTTTATCTACAAATCAGATCGAATGTAGTTAGCAATTTCCATAAGTTTTACATTTCTTATCACATACGATTATTTTTACCAATTGGGTCGCCAAAACTGGTCTGCACGTCAAGGGGACCAGATTCGATCTTCCGATACGAATCGTCCAATCTTCTGTTATGTCTTCCAGGTATCTACAATTTTATTATTACTTCTAGATTAATAACTTCCTTCGATCCTTTGTGTTTTTCTGACTTAACCATCCGTGGAAAAATATATAGGTATTCTAATATGGTAAACATTGTAATTTAAGCTGAGACTTGTAATAAATAGAAAACACTAATGTGACATTCAAAATTTTATACTCATCTACACTAGCGTATCATTGACCAGCGTGGGATTTAAAAACGTAGGTACATAGTGCAGTAATGCCATAATTTGTATTATTTGTAAACAAGAGCGTAATGTAATATAGTATATTACATCATTATTCGCCTATCGTGTTGCTTAATCACACCAGCTTCCTAATGGGCCATAAATCGGTGTAATCAGCGATGATCGCACACCATACAAAATCATGCTTATAACTTTGTTGCAATATGACAATTACTGATGTACTAAACTACTATTATGTATTTAATTATTTACACAAAATATTACGGGTAAGATTTTGCAATTGCAATAAATATAATTGGCCGAGGGAATCGAATTCGCACACTGAGGATTCCATACCACCAAATGTATATCTGTAGACAGTAAACGATGTCCGTCTGCTCTGCGGTACTAGAATAACAGAAGGCTGAGCTGAATACAATACAGATAGCGTTGCCACCAAGAAAGTCTACTGATATAGAAGTGCATTTAAAATTTAAAAAATATGTTATTTTTATTATTATTTGTTATTATAGAAGGCATAATAGTAAACGCATTATGAAAATTTAAACAGATTTCCTATTACCTTTCAATAGTTAGAACAAAAAATTCAGAATAATACTGATTTCTTGTATGCCCCCTTTTGTTTCATTATTATTTTTAGTATTTATTGTTATAGCGGCCATAGCAATACATACTAAAAATTTCAAGAGACTGTCGTTACGGTTCAAGAGATAGATACCTGTGACAGATAGCGGAGGCATAATAGGGTCCATTTTTACCTTTGGCACGAGTACCCGTTGGTACGCAGCCTCAATATAGGTAACGCGGTTACATCACGGCTCATAAAAAAGTAAATACATTATTAAAACAATCTTAATAAAAAATAAATAACGGATGTAATAATATAAAAGTGTATGCATGTCACTGCTTAGACAAAAATATTAAAAAGTACCGAAATGAATGCTACCGATAAGGTGCTGAATTTGTAAAGAATTAACTGTATGTATTGTAAGTGGCAAATTTAAGCAGCAATATTAGAAAGAAACAAAGATATATTCACGTACATTTAAATAAAACTAACCTCAACTAATTTTATTCGATCATTTTTAATAGAATATTAACGATAAAGCCTACGTTACACCTGCAATATCTATAAAATCTTATTCGTAAATTGGTAAATAACAGACTGTCAAATCAATAATTAAGCGATAAGTACGTAGTGTAAAAAACCGTATACATTACAAACGTTAAAAATGGCATGGTCAAATTAATCTGCTGAGTTTACTCGTTAATTAGATATAACTCCTCCGATACGCCAAGCACTGCTATTGCGTTACGTTGTAGCAAATTAACTTTGTTGGTACCAACTCAACAGTCAGAGCTTGGTGTCTATTCGTACACATAGATGGCGCTCTATGGATGATTGTTAATTAAATTCGTTGCTAAACAAAGTATTATTTCAAATCAATATATTTTAAACGAAGTTCTGTAAATGATATTATTAAATTATTTTAAACATATTTATTAGGATTTAAAAAATTACAAATAAAAAAACAATCACGAGATGTTCAGTCGAAAATTAGGTCAAGGATAAATTGTTTGAATTGCATTAGAAAATATGTCTAAGTTGTAATATTGTTAATATTATAGTGAAATTAGTTGAAATGTAATAAATAATATTTATTTAAATGCAATTAATATACATTTATGTTAACAATATGCATAATATCTTAATTTTCAAGCTTTCCGAGTTTTTATATGCGGCAACATTACCGAGCTTATTTTGGGTCACTCGTCGCTCGCTTCCAACTTGTACTTCGTTTGGATTTTTGTAGAGGTGCCTTTCGCTTCGCTAAACTTGCAACATAGCATAGTTTAGTATTTTCATTCTATCAAGAAAGCTGGCGGGTGTGCAAAGCAAATGTGTTAAAATTATCAAACGACTATAATCTAAATTGCTTCCAATCTAAATATCAGTGTTAAATCTTGTTGTAATTGTTAATGAAATAGTCAAGGTAAGTGTTTTAGTTTAGACGTTTCGATATACCAGTACAATACGTCGAGTGCTTACTTTCTGCTGTGACTTTTCATCTTGAAAATTTCCACTCGTGAACTTTCAAAGTAAAGTTTCTCAAAAGTTTCTTTGTTGACTTTAAACTTTTCGAAAGTTAACCGTGTCGTGTGCCAACGCTGAACTTGAAACAGCTATGTGTGTCATGAAAACTTTGCACAGAAAATAGTAAAACTTAGGATTTTCGTCGCCATTTTATTTTTTGTCGCGCTGGAAAAGCGGCCATTTTCTTTGTGCCGCGTCGCTTATGACGACTCGTATGTGGTCCATAAAGTTAATTTAGTCAAGCTAAGGCGTGATCTCATCATACGAAGTGTTTCGGTGAGATAATTTGGCGAGTGAAGTGATACACGGGCTCGATGTAATGTTTATGTGGTTCGAGTGTAGTTTTCTTGATGGCCTAATTATGCGTGGTGTTTAGAGATAGTGGGTGTTGATCAGTTTTGGGTGTTCAACGTAGGGCTGCGGGCGCGGCGAGTGGCTAAACGGCATCATGGACGACGACCAGCAGTTTTGTCTGCGGTGGAACAACCACCAGTCAACGCTGGTGTCTGTCTTCGATACTCTGTTGGAAAAAGGGATTCACGTGGACTGCACCTTGGCGGCCGAAGGGCAGACGCTGAAGGCACACAAAGTGGTTCTCTCCGCGTGCAGTCCTTATTTCGAGGTGGGTACCGCGTTAGTAAGACCGCGCTATATGTAGGTCAATTGCTATCGTGTTTAAGTTACTTGCAAGGCAGCACAGTTTTGCTCTAATAAACATTCCAGTTGTTACGTTCTAGCTTTCATACGTTAGCAATTAGTTCAGATTAATGAATAGATGAGTTGGCAACAGAAAGTTGTTGCTACTACTTTTCCAAATGTTTGCAACACTTACTAAAACTTGTGATTAATTCAAATGACATTCCATCTAGTTTCGAATGTTAAATTGATGAGTTTAATTGATTGACATACATTTTTTGTCACCATGTAACAAATAATTTCAGGCTTTGTTATGTCATAGTCCCTTGTGAAAGTAATCTAAATAAACATCGAAAGTACATAACCACATTCACATTTCTAACATATTTGAATCATTCTAGAACACCTACTTATTTTAAGTGAGCATGCTACATATAATTACAATGTGTCGTGTTATTGTTCCAGAGCGTATTGTCACAACAATATGACAAACATCCAATAATTATTTTGAAAGATGTGAAGTATGCAGAGTTGAGAGCTATGATGGACTATATGTACAGAGGGGAGGTGAACATATCACAGGACCAACTGGCAGCATTGCTAAAGGCTGCGGAGGTCTATCAGATAACAAGCCGTCCAGGCCACCGTCGCGCCCACCGCAGGCCACGCCTGCACACCCGCCTCGCGTGCCCTCTCCACCACCACAGGTAAGGTTTTTTAACTCAAATCTTTTTTTACTGCATAAAAGTAGCATACGAGCATGCAGTCACATTATAGACACAGCCGTTCACATGCTCCTGGTAAGGTTAGACTCTGACCTGAGGTTTTCAGATGTGTCACTTGCTACCTTTGAGGTGTAACCTGAACCACCTAAGATAAGTATATTTTCCTTACCCTTTAAAGCCAAATACAGGAGTGAAATAGGTGTGAAGTTGGTTCTACTAGTGTCAAACTATAAAAAGTCCTACAACCCTTGCACATTAATCACCACAAAATATTATCATCAACCCATTATTGTCCCACTGCTGGGCACAGGACTCCTCTCAGAGTGAATGGGATTAAGCCATAGTCCACCGTGCTGGCCAAGTGCAAAATGGTAGACTACACACACTTTTTGAGACCTTTTTTGTTCAAAGAACTCTCAAGTGTGAAGGGTTCCTCACGATGTTTTCCTTCACCGTTATAGCAAGTGATAATTATTTGTAATACGCACATAACTTTAAAAAATTGGTGGTGCGTGCTAGGGGTTTGAGTCTCGGTCCCTTGGACTGAGATGCCGTGTTTCAATCACGAGGCTATCACTGCAGCACAAAATATACCTAATGTATATTTATATCAAACTTAGGTTTTGTAATATACTCCAAATATCTTGATGCAAAATCATAAATTAATGCAAATAATGATACAAGATAGATGTATTTGTTTAGGATAACATTTGCTACATTCATCTGATTAGTTGAATTTAATTTCATTATAAAACCTCCAGTATTCATTCTACAATGCAAAGTGCCCCTGCTAATGTCTTTTGTAGTTTAAAATAAAGATTACCAGAGCGTTTTTTTAAACCATAAAGACAAACATTCCTTTTTTTGTTTTCATACTTGGGTACGACCTTAATTGTCTATATCTTAAAAAAATAAATTCCCTCTGCAATAGGTTCCTTTATGAATCTAACCTAAAAAAATAACTTGATAATTCAATGTAAAATTTTATTTAGTGATGGAACAAAACAACTTAAAAACTAAACAATTATAAGCTATTGTCATAAGCATAATACTGCTATTATGAAGAAAATTACCTTATTTAAAGGGATGTCTCCTTTATCACTTTAAGCACACTGTTTTAGTGTTCAACAATGCATAAACATTTGCAGATAAAATGAAACTCATAGCAATGAGCTGGTTTATTTGTAATTAAGTTAAAAAGCAAAGTTAAAAAGCATTATATAGAAGTATTGAATTTAAAGGTATATTATATTTATAGGTAAAGGTAGTATCATTTGTGGTTTGATTTCAAAATCAGAACTGCCATGCTATTGCCTTATGACAACAGTATTAAGCACTGCTGTGTTCTGTTTTGAATGGAGATATTTGTATGAGACATTCTTAGTACTCAAATGTATCTGTGGCCGATCTATGGTAGGACTGATCCTATCTAGAATTAGTGTTACATCCCCTTTATCTACAATACCACTGAGCCTAAAATTATAATAACTAGAAAAAAATATGTTATTATAGGAAGATCTCTATGAAGTCTATGGTTTCAAGCTTGGCAAATACTTTCAATATTGTTCATGTGCATTTAGAATGCATGGCATGTTTTTCTACTACAAGGCTATGCCTGTTTTTAGGACCAATTTTATTTGTAATGTTTCATTAAGGAAGCCAGGGCTCCATTACTTCCTACACTTTACCTCTATTAAGTGGTAAAATACTCAATCTCATCACACAATTGGCAAGCGCATGTATTATCGAATTGTGAGCAATCTTCATAAACATATTATTAATAATGGTAAAATTAATTACATTTTAGTTGTTGTTTTAGTGTAAGTAGAAATATATTTAAATTTGAAATCTGTAAAAGAACTTTTATGTTTGGAACCCTTCATGTGAGACCAACACTGTGCCGGTAATTATTAAAAACACAAACAAAATATAAAAGTTACTTATTGTTTCCCTAGTAAATTTGATTAAAATCTCAATAAAGAATTATGTCATGCCTGTTCATTAGAAACCAATGTCAAATATATTTTTTCTTACTATGTTACAATTTCATAGCTGGAGTCATCAGTAGTAGATATTTATAAATAATGATATCTAGAACAAATTTATACATCCATTAATTCATTATAATTTTTTCTTTTTAACATCTTATTATAAATCATCTGTACTGAATTACTCGGGGACACTTAACATTTCTACTCTATATCAGTATAAACATAAATTTTAGCACATTAGTTAAATTTAGGAATTACTGTGCTGTAATTTTAAGTTTTTCGTGACATTGAATACATCATCACACATAATGGTCATGTTTAATTTTAAGTAAGAGATAAGAAGAACTCCACTGAAACTTTGTATCAGTAAAAACAAGTTTGCGATATTAATAGTGTTACTATTTAATTGGTTCCATATTTTTAGTGCTGTTAACTACATAATTATTTCACTCACTTATTATTAAACTCTATTAGATAATTGGCATACTCTAAATCTCACCCTTTAATTTTTCAGTATAAAAGTATTTTAAAAGTAGTAAAAAAAATATTTATACTACCGTAAAAATAAATACTTCCATTGTAGTTTTCATAGGCTACTTATACATATTTAAAGTGTATTCATGAGGTTGAATCATGTTACATTTAACTAAGCAAAACAATGTTGAGTATCTTATTGTAATTTTGTAGTGTTTGCTTTGTAAATGTAATATTTTATTGTTTAAATTAGCTTAGTGTTAAATTACAGATGTGCTAAAAGTAATAAAAACAATTTAGTAAAAAAAAGGATGCCTATATTTACAATATTTATTGTTAAAATAGAATGTAGATTGTGCAGAAAAATATGACAGTCTCCAGGTATTGATGTTAATAAAATAAAACCTTGAAAATACAGTATATACCATAGATGAGCATTTTTTTCTATTAATATTCTTTAACACTACTACCTCTGTTCAAGTAGATGATGTAGGAAGTATCAATTGCTAACATACAGCCAAATGGAGGGACTGAAGTACGATCGCTCCCGATTTAGCAGAGGTTCATGTTTAGTCGTGAAACTCTTCTAACGTCACCGGTTTGTGCTAGGCGAGCACATTTTAATGTCAGCGACATTAATATAAAAGCATACATGCATCGTAATTTATGGATGACCTTTCACGTGACACTCGCTCAATTAAATAGTAATTAGATCGGCCGCTTGCAGGTCCGGGACGGAAGCATCGACAGCCGCGAGGGCTCGATGAGTCCGTCGCGGCGGCGGAAGAAAGCGCGGCGCGCGTCCGCCGACAGCGCCGCGCCGCCCGGCGACGCGCCCGACGACGGCGCGCCGCCCTGCAAGGAGGAGCTGTCGCGCGACGGCGTCGAGGACCTCACGCTGGACGAGGAGCCCGACCAGCCGCCCGACCACCTGCCCGACCATCTGCCCGACCACCTGCCCGCCGCACACAACGACGTCGTACGCAGTTAGTTTTCACTTTTACATCTCTTAAACGTGCAATCGAGGCTCTCTATACTAACACCTTTGTGCAGATTACATATTATTGCAATAAATCAGCGTTAGTTACGATTGTTTCCAATTTACCTGAACCTTTTTATCAAACCATACCTCATCTTTCACTGATAAGTGTTTATTTTAACAATGGATAAATCTACAACCAAACTACAACTAAATCTACAACTTATCTCTCATAATATGTTATTTAATAAAAACAAACCAATATTTAACAAAATTTTAACTACTCGTCTTAATTCTCATTTCTATTAATTTCAGATTTCCAATGGCATATGGAACGATCTCAAGATGAAATTATGAACTCAAATGACAGCGTCCGAGAGTCGCAAGGTAAGCGAAGGACAGTATTACAGTACACCATTGCAGGAATCGTGTTACTGTGCTCTAACAAATTCCTGCAGTGATGACTATACAAACATCTTGCGTTGCCATTTTATTTCGTTGTTTTCATAGTCATAATACAAAATAATATAAAACTATTAAGCAACGCAAAATGTTACTTACATGGGATTCAAGATTGAGATTCTGGAATAATGAACTTTTTATGAAAATATAAAGTTTGAAATATGAGATCATACTTGTGAAGAGTTCATTGTTCCAGGCATACAAGGAACGGATGAAATGCGCAATGTCTTCCCATAATTTGAAATAGAAAACGATCATTGCTTTAAATAATCTATTTATCCTGTTATATATAAATATTATATTTTACAACAGCGGATACAAGAGTGCTAGTGTTTTCACATGTGAAAATCAACCTTATAGTAAATAAATAGTATCTAATATTAATATTATAAAACTACTAATCTTATTACCATTTTATATTTTTATATATAAACTTTAAAGGATATTTCAGAACATCAGGTAAAGGTAAAGGTGAAAAGGTATGGTTTTGTTGATTGTAGCCTACTTGAGGCGAGGTAACGATTAAAAGGTAAGTATAATTGTTTTAAATTATTTTGCTACATTACATTAATAACGATGTTGTGTTTTTGCTTCGTGTATGTTATATGGGGTCTGAAGCAGGTAGATCATTGCATGCTTATTCATACTGTAGTTTGTCTTAGTTGGCACCGACGGTACTATAACTTTTCGCGAACTAGTGCTAATTTATTATTTTTTAACATTTAACATGTGGAGTGGAAAATATTTTTGTATTGGTAAGTAAAATTTACGTATTTATGATCCGAAATAAGAAGTATTTATGTAGAACTAGACGTAGAACAATTTTAATTTATGCACGACTCTTCACGTAGATCACAGTATTTCTCTGAACACGATTATCGATTTTTGTCATTGTTTCGCTAATGACGTGGCTACGAAAATATCCGTGATTTTGTCTCAGTTGTGTGATTTTGATGAAAAAATTTGTTGTAGAAGTTGTAATCCGATTGACAAAGTGCGCGGCGGCCGATCAAAAAAGGTAAATCTACATTAAATATTATTTTTGTCGTCGTAGTTTGTTGGTTTATGTGGCTTATTTATTTATTATTTATTATGTCTTTATTTGCATTCACATGTGATTTCACTGCAAATGTCTCTCCTAGCAATTCATGTTTTATTACATTAGTGATTTTAGGAGCAATATCAATATGCATGTTCATTAGATTAGAAGTCTAATGAAATTCAACATTATTCTTGTTTTGTAGTGGATGCGCATTTCATTTCAACACGTCAAGTTGTGTATGAGAACCATTCATAACTTGTGAATTATAGACGATGACAAATATATACAAACAGTTTCGTGAACAATAAAAAATGCAATAGGGAACATTCTAATCCTAAAATCATCCCATAATCTCCTTGCACAACCGGCATGAACGCATTTTCCTCGTGCCACATGAACATGTACATATGACTTAAATTTTCACTTACTTTATGACCATTGACTCCATTTGTAATTAATTTTCACTTTGACATTAACTTGAACTTTTGAGAGAGTTCTCTGAAACGTTCTCTAAGATATGTAAGTCTATCAATTTGCACTTGGCCAGCGGTGGACTATAATCTAAGTACTGTCGCTGTGAGAGGATATCCGTAC
>DWRA01001704.1:0-16049 GCA_018250295.1 Spathilepia clonius
GAAAACTTCTGACCAAAATTTATCCAAATCGAAAGGGGTCGAGTCCAACTATTGGTCGATTTGACGTGGAATGACCCAGGTTACACCGCTTAATTAATATTTTGTAAGTGAAAACATCTATTTGTAAATTATATATATTTTTTACTGATATTAAGCGACTACGCGACCCCCACATAGGAGCTTTGCAATCCCCCAGGGGCCACAACCTACACTTTTAAACACACTGTTCTATAAAATGCTCTATAACAGTACAAGAGACGTGTCCGGCAGGACTCGTAAGAGATACGATCTCAATGGCTTTTGTAATGTGATAGTGGATCATTACTGTCTCTTTACAACCACATACGATGGGACTGTCTGATATCATAACCTTTATTACCACACCTTACGATGCTGAGATTAAAAGGGTTTATACGATCGAACCTTTATACAATATAATGTGGTCCATTACGATAAATAAGATTTGAGGTAGCCGCTCGGGAGTAATGTATGATCATGAATTCTTTTCTTCTATCTTCTCTAACATACCGAAGTATACGTACACAACAATATTGGTACATATACAAAAATACCATTTTTATAGTTATTGTCTGTCTGTCTGTCTGTTTTTCGGACTAATCTCTGGAACGGCTGGACCGATTTTGACGGGACTTTCACTAGCAGATAGCTGATGTGATAAAGGTATCTTGGGCTACTTTTATTTTAGAAAAGGTGTTAAGGTTACGCGGTAAAAAGTTAAAACCCATGAAATACACCGCGCGGGCCCATTTTGTCAAAACTGTTGAAGGTATAAAATTTTGGATATACTCGTATGTCTGTCATATTACATTTTTTTTACCGCGGGTGAAACGATAATATAATATAATATAATAAGTAATAAAATAATTTTAGTATCCGATTGTGATTAGAAATACTTGCCATGTTATAAGTTCATATGCTTCTTGCACATAATGTGTACAAGTTCTTTGTATTTGCACGAATTTAGTATGTCCGCTTATACACGATAATCTTGGTAAGTGCTGAGTCAGTTTTGCCGAGACTTTATAGTAGTTTATAAAAATTTCTTTTCACGATAAAAATTACGTACCTGCGTAGAAATAAAAATATCTATGATCAGGGGACAGAAAATAAAATTGGATTAATTATTATTAATTAATTAATGTAAATTTTGGTGCACCTAATATCACATTTAAACAGTGATTTAAAGAATCTACTTTGATATACATGCGCTTATTTTGATAAAGGTGTCCCTTGAGTCTCCTTCCAAATAAGTACGTAACCATTTTTTTGATGGAGTAGCAAACGAGCATGCAGTCCACCTGATGGTAAGTGGCAACTGCCGCCCATGGACATTAGTAATCCACCCCAGATAAGACTAGAATCGTACCTGGGGTCAACAAAAGATGCGTTGCTACCCTTGAGGACTAAGTTGGAATGCCTCGGATAAGTCAGTCTCTCTTGCCACACCCTTCAAACCAGAAGACAGCAGCGCTTATCACTGCTGTTATAAGGCAGGCATAGATGTGGATGTGGTGCCGCCGGAGTCGAACCTCAAAGAGTTCTACCACCTTTCTTCCACCACCTCCACCTGTATGTTTACTAAAAACATATTTTCTTTCGATCACGAGGCCGAGTGATATTTGTCATTTTTTATTACACACGTATATCATTTACTTATATGTACTCAATTTATATCAAGACCCGTGCTCAATTCTACACTTCTAGATACAGCTGTCCCGCCTGTGCGTAAAACAGCAGATGTACGATTAATGCCCCATTTATGTCTACAGACTATGAATGTGTCGTCAGACAAAATAATTATTTTTCGCGGTCGTGTTTCGGAAATATAAGTACTTTTATAAATTAATAGTGTCATCCTGATATTATTTTGTACGATATCCGTAGATATCAATCCACCATAACAACTCTGGAAAATATTTGAGATAAACAAACAATTAGTTTTATGTATACGGAAGATGAGTTACGCAACATTGTCACCGTCACTACAGGACATCGTAATTACGGGTGACAATTTCAGGACGACAGGCTTAGCTAGCCTTCATCACTGGCCTGTGGGCTGTTAATTGACAATTAGATAGACACGTCTTCTATCGGGGTGGGTGGATAAATTTACAGGATGTCACACGATTGGTGGATAATCGGCGACAGGGTGGTACAGAATTTTAATACCTTTCGATCTAAGCCCCATGTATCTTCGTTTATTTTCAGGGATTTCAAAGTTATTTAAGTTGTTGTGATTTTTTTATCAATTACCTATCAATTTTCGACTGTTATTAATGTTTGATACATTCAATTTTTGCCTGCCGAGAATAAAATTTCTTGGACAATGGACAGTTTCTAGTAGGCAGTAATTTTGTCGAAGAAATTGATTATCTTTGATATTTGGAAGGCGACAAATTGAACAGATTATTATTAATAAACAGGCGTTAAACAAATTAAAGTCTGTTTGTTCCTTTGTTTGTTTGTTCCGCTTTCATGATATCATTCAAACAGACGGATGTGTAGGCTGTGTCATGTAACGATCATTTGTATAATGGTGGCACCAAATGAGTATACAGCCCACCAGATGTTAAATAGTCATTGCCGCCTGTGGACATCTGTAAGCGACCTCGAAATAGGACAAGGGTCCCAAACGAGATATGTTCCTGCGCCTAAAGTCTACCAGTTCGAAGGATTACGGACACCGATGTGTATATAGAATGTGAGCAGAGCTAAGAAATGCGGGCGAAATGAATAATTAAGTAAATGATAATTACTTATAAAATAACATACAAACAGCTGATTTTAAATAAATCTACATAAATGGGTACCTGTCTGTGATTTAAATAGTTCTTTTTCTGAAGTCGTATCATATTATATCATAGTTAAAAAGATGTTGATATTATGAATTAACTTAATTACAAACTTGAATTTGACTGATTATAAAATATTATGCAGTTGGAGACATGATCTGTAATGCGAATAATTTGATTAAATTCTTTATCGAGAATCCATATAAATTGTGTAATAATATGCAATACTTTTAAAGGGCTTTTATATCTGAACTACCTGTAGTGTATTGGTTAATGGCATTATGCAAATCTGTGTCTCTTTATTGGATTTATTATTTATGGGATAAATGAATTATGCAATGGTAAAGGCTATGTCATACCAGCACACAGCACAGATATAATAATACACCAATTCTGTATTACACAACAAACAATACTTAAATTTTGTTTTATGAGATGACATTATTCATAAATTACACGATTGGTACGCGCCATTGCTTATGCCTCGAAAGAACTTCCTCCTGAAGTATCTCGGAGCGCTACGACACAGCTCCTCAAGAAAGGTGCAGAAAAAGCGATGCGTAAGCGACGCCTCTGGTTTTGCAATTGTACATAGGCAACGGTTACTGATTTCCATTTATACATCTGTACAAATAAATAAAATTGAAGTGTCTGTTTGTAATGGGAAAAAAAATGTTGTGAAATAATTTGTTTCAAATGTATTTTTGTTGTGTAGATGGACATCAAAAGAGAACCTCCTGGCGCACCACGAGGAAGATGACCCGCAGCTGTTTGTGGCGCTGTACGACTTCCAGGCGGGCGGGGAGAACCAGCTCAGCCTCAAGAAAGGTATTCCAAAACAATGGTTTGCACGTAACAATATGTTAATTATTATTTTGCAATGTGGCAGCCAGTTCGCTTTGCGCCATGCTGAATTGACATGACGCATGCACGATATTGGTTATAGAGGTCTGCGGTCTTTAGAAATCACTTATAATCTGGAAAAGGACATCATATGCAGCTTTTGGAAAAAAACTATCGTATATTCTAGTAGTATACACTCTTTTAATAGGTTATTTGATACAGGATACACTTTTGAAGTATCTGATTCTATAGTTCAGCTTTTAATTATTTTATTACTAACATATATAATAATGATATATGCTGAGAAAATTAATATTATTCCGACGAGTTAGATATATGAATTATGAGATTAATTTATTTCGACGTTAAATGTGTACTAAAACCAGTACAAGATGTTAAATAGTATATTTATATAGAAACAGACTAAAGTAAACACTACAATATTTTACGCGCTTAAACTAACATGATATGTTCATATACAATGTACATATTATATGTGTGTAACATGTATTATAAAGGATACGGCATATGTATATGTAGCATCATAACATAACAGTATATATGTATAACGCATCAGGCATAATATGTGTTCGGACATCGCTGGAATGCGTTTTATGCGTTCCCCTCTGCACATTCCACTCTAGGCTTGCCCCTCTTGATAGGTATCTGCAATTCCAATACCATTCACAGGTAGGGTTGCCACCAGTTTAAAAAAAGTATTTTTGTAAAAAAAAATGCACAAATATGTAATAGTATTTTAGTAAAAATATAGTACCAACAACGGTTCTCTGAAGACTTTGTTTTTTCGCTGTCTCTATGTTTACTGACAATTTTTTATATTTTATTCTACCTGTTTCAATTTTCCTCCAATTCCTTTTGAAATTATTGCTGATTATAAAGCGATTTCGGAGGAAAACCCCGTGTATTTTATATTTTTTCTATAATATATTATATAATACAATTTACTAATATATAGTACAATATGTAGTAAGGGTGGCAACCCTGTTCACAGGTATCAAAGGATGAATATGTGGGCCTATTATACGACTAACATTGTAGCTATTTGATCCCCGTTTTGCGGAGAAATAGATCCGTACCCAAATAGTTTAAATAATTATATTAACGACTCTTTTTTGCATATAAATTGGCAATTTGTTTTAATGAACAGACAGATGGTTTCTGATTAGATATCAAATTTCGGCTTCAATACGGGTTTTTTATATAGATATAGATAATAAATTATAGGACAATAGTTGCATAATTTTTAATAATGAAACTTATTTTATGGCTAGAAATAATTTTAGGGGTACTTATGTTACTAGAAGTTTTCTATAACATGCTATCGAATATGGATGTGTACCAACTTGCAAATCTTCGGAGTAATGAGTATCTACTCTCAGTTTAACAAGCACTAACTCGTCTCATTGATGAAAGACTCGTACTTAGCGATGGAAAAGTACTGAAATATTATATAATGTAGCAATTGAGCATGCAGTCCACCTGATGGTGAGTGGCAACTGCCGCCTATGGACGTTGGTTATCTCCCCAGATAAGACTAGAATCCTACCCGAGGTCGGCCACGGATGAGTTGCTACCCTCTATAAGAAATACGCCGTATGAGGGATAACATATAAATATTTAACATATACTTGAAACATATTTTATGCTCCAAATTGGGTTTATGAAATAGTTTGAAAATAATAATATTTGAATGGTCTTTAAAAGTACAACATAGCCATTGCCAAATAATCACACATTTTAACATAATTACGTTTTCATCTGACATAATTGCATGAATTTAGTAGGTAGGTACTACACGTGGTCCGTTTGTTAGCGAGCCAGTGTGTGTAGAGAAACTAGTGTAATTCCACTTTGATTTGATGTAAAATCTGACCTGGAAGTACGAAAATGTTGGCAGGTAGCACGAAACACAATTACGTTCAAAATAATTGGTGATGTTGCGGCTTGCTGGCTGCGCTGCGTCCGTAATGAATTCGTTTGACGGTGCTCATCCAATTCAATCATCGGCCCGCCAAATATTTACCTACCTAGTATTACAGAAGTTTAATCGTAGCTGAAATCGTAGGTCAATTAACTGACCACTCCGCTTTAAATGTTTAATTAGCATTACAAGGTGCTCGAAATCGTGGCTTACTGCCGTTCGTGTTTTCGTCTATTTGAAGTGGAATGAAATGAAGTTAAGTGTATATTTTATATAGGCATCTATGGGGGCACTTACAAATTATCAGGTACAATATTTTTTTCATACTATCATGGGATCGGAACACGACCTCAACTGAGGAGATCTGTCTTGAAACTCAGCGGGTTTGTATCCTTTTTGAGTATCAGTATATACTTGATTATTTTTGATATTGTGTTTCTTAAAATGCCATTATTTCTTATATAAAGTAAATAAAAAGTTATCTCCAGGATCTTGCTTTTTTTGTGTAGGTATACCTGCACATTAACTATTGTATCGTGTCCATTGTTGGGCACGAAAATCCTCTCAGAGTATAATGCTTACGCCATACTCCTCCACAATGGCTAAGTACTTCCTGGATTAATTGCTTCCACAAGTCCAAACACCTTAGAGTATTAAGCACAGTTTCACCTCTTTTCCAGATCTAAAGATCTTTTCAAGCTTCTAAAATACAAAAACACATGACTTGACCCCCAATCACCAACGTGGGATGTTGAAATCCAATCCACTTTGCTATCACAGTTGTATGCATTTATGGTGTTACATTAATTGCCAGCTCGCGATATAAATTTGTGTACGTCCATGCAAAATAATTGATGACGCTGCATGTGCCTCCACTTTACAAATCGGTTTGATGCCGGTGTGCGCTGAACTCAATTAGTCAAGCGATGTTACGAGTATTTTGCCTCTAACGTACACAAGTTCACACATGATTGCTCTACGGCATTTTTGGACCATTTTACTGTCACTAAATTCCTAGAAGCGAAACAGTAGATTGTCATTTTTATTATTTTATAGAAGTAGCAAACGATCTTGCAGTCCACTTGATGTACAGTCATAATCAGCTCCTGATAAGATTAGAATCCTACTTGAGGTCGACTAAAGTTGCTTCCGCTAAGGACTATGTTGGAACGCCTCGGATAAGTATGTCCTTACCAAACCCTTCAAACTAGAGCAGAGCAGTGCTCGACACTGTTGTTATTAGGCAGAAAAAGGTGTAACTACCGTGCTGCTGGAGTCGAACCACAAAAGGTTCAAGCTCACCCTCAAGAGATACCACGATCATAACTCAGCCTTGTTACATTCACGCAGTGCGCCTAACAAACGTATTATCGAAATTTGAAAATTTGAAGTTCTCCAAATCAATGAACATCGTGCATTCACAAAGTCCATAAACAAACATGTGCGTTATACTCTTACAACATATTACAGACATTTATAAATACGAACGTGATGCATTGCATAAGGTTCTCCCTCATTAATCGAGTATTGATTTAGCTGCTGTGGCTAAAGCTCCGAACCTCCTCTCACTCTACCTAGACGAAAATCTAATTTCCTGTTGGCTTCGTACCTTTCATAATTGCGTTACCAACGACGCGATAAATCTGAAAACGTAAGACGTAATATTTAATGACGTTGTTTTTTTCCCATAATACTGATGTTTACCTACTTGAAGAGAAATATGCTAATTATGACAAATTATTTTTTAATTATATATTCCTGTGCCATATAAAAATCTGCAACTTAAAATATTAGGTATTGTAAATAGGATTAGCAGATTTGATATGTTTTTCTGTTTGGCAACGATAAAGATATAAAATAAAAAAAAAGACGTCATTTCGTTATCATTTTACCTATCAAAGAAAATTCTCATAAGAAATTCTCGCTACGAATTTCTGAAATGCAGATGCGCAAAAATAAATATAGGAACGTCAAGAACTTTACCAATGTTGCATAAACTATCAAGCATAGCAGACTGCACACATGGGACAACAGTTATTCATTAAAACAGTTTTATCCATTACATTTGTTGCGAGTCTCCACTTTTAACTGTTTTGTTTTCACCTCACATCAGGTGTGTTTTTCCTTTGAACAAAAAGCTGGTTTCATGAATAACGAGTTTGACGTATGTCGAGCGAACGAAGGCACTTTGTAACGCTTTGCGAGCTTCCACTCTATGGTTGGCGGGCTGGCGGGCTGGCAGACGAGACACGGTGTCAGAGTTTGTGCATTACATAAAACGGGTTGCGACAACTGTCTCTCCGACCACGACAACAATGCCATTTTGTATTTGTTAATTGGTGTGGCGAAACCTCACTGCTTTCTCGCTGGCAGTATACATTACCGTATGAATGCTCGATTTCCGGGAACTATAATTTACGTGTACAGGCATTACTTATCGGTGAATATTTATTTGTATAAAACGTGGTAATATATCAAAGGTGGTAGAACACTTTGTGGTTCGACTTCGTAGGCATCGCCGCCCCATCCATTTCTACCTTACAACAACAGTGTTAAGCACTGCTGTGCTCTAGTTCGAAAAGTAAAGGAAAATCTATACATACTTTTTCGAGCCAATTTTAACGTAGCCCTCAGGGATGGCGACGCATCTATGGCCAACCTCAATTAGTACTCTTGTTGGCAATTGATTACAGGTGTCCTACGGCGGTAGTGAACTTGTCATCAGAAGTGGACTGCATGCTAGTCTGCTACTTCTATTTCATAAATATATAATTGTAAATTATATTACGTTAGTTTACCGTTAGTAATTGACACCTGAGGCTAGGGTTTGTTTGTAATAGCAATTGCTTATCTAATAGGTACATAATGTATTAACAATTGCATGGCACGACAAATGTGTTGACATGCAAGAAATTGGTATGATTACTTTATGGTCACGCATTGCATGTCATCACATTACATTCGTATCCCATCGGGACCTGCTTGGCTTGCTTGAAACTACTCGCAATATTGTGAAAACTCCCAGACCCCAACGGTACACGGTGAAATTACTTGTGTGTTACTGCCAATATACTTTGTAATACAGTATTGGAAGAGTAAATTATACGTTTTGACCTATAACGTTGCAACTTTCATTTTTAATTGTTTTTTTGAGATTGTTGTAGTTTATTTGCTACTTTCTTCGTTTGTTATGATTGGCATGATTCAAGTCTGATCAATGATAGTATATGAAAATAATTATTTCAGTTGTAACTAAAAGCATTGGAAAATAATTGAAATAAATAATTTTAACTTATTCTTAATTAAATATGACATATATCCACTGTTTGTAAAGCCACTGTAAGTGGCCTCTACTGTCCATGGACATCTGTGATCACCCCCAGATAAGAGTCCTACCTGAAGTCTGCCACAAAGGCGTTGCAACGCCTGAGATAAAGTTGGAACGCCTCGGATGAGTACGTCCCCAAAACCAAAGTATAACAACGTTTTAACAGTTGAACCACAAGAGGTTATACCACCATAAGATAAATTAGCGAAGTAATTATGATAACATTGGCTGATCAAGTATAATGTGTTTGACCTCAATAGTTAACAATGAATAACTTTTATTAAAAAGTCGACAATATTTAATCCTACGAAAAATTATACTTTCATTTCTATTATTTCATATATATTAGTATCATATGTAGTATAAAAAATCATTTGTATTTAAAAACATGTACGTATGTGTTACTTTTTCAATTGTTGATAAAGGTGAGCAGGTGAGAATAATGAGCTACAACAAGAGCGGCGAGTGGTGCGAGGCGCACACGCTCGGCGGCGGCGTGGGCTGGGTGCCCAGCAACTACGTGACGCCGGTCAACTCGCTGGAGAAACACTCGTGGTACCACGGCCCGATATCGCGCAACGCCGCCGAGTACTTGCTCTCGTCCGGCATCAACGGCAGCTTCCTCGTAAGTGGCGCACTCGTGCTTTTTTGTGTGATGGAAGTGGTGAAGTGGTATGCAGTCTACCTGATGGTAAGTGGCAGCGGCTGCCCACGTACATTTATAATTGAACTCAGATAAGATGAAAGTCCTACTTGCGATCCTACTACGTGGTCACAGATGCCTTGCTACCCCTGAGGATTAAATTGAAGCGACTCGGATAAGCACGTCTCTCTTACACCAGAATACAGAGATTCTTAATATTATTGTTATTAGACAGAAATAAGTGTAGCAGTGGTACTTCCGGGGTTGAACTGCGATGAGTTTTACAACCTTCCGTATTACATTAACGGTGGTCGCCCGAGGGCGAGTTCCTGCAGCGACTCAATTGCAAAAAGACTACGATACTGTCACGTCGCCCCCCCGCTCTGAGCGGCGTCGCCCGGAGCAGTCGCTCGCTAATCACGATGCAGACGAGAATTAACGAAACTCGCTAGTGAAATGCTGCAAAAAGTGCCGTGGCAAACTTCCTTTGCAATCATATAAATTAATATTATTCGAATGATATATTATAAAACAGTATTATTAGTACCATCGAAGATTTGACCCCTAAGTAGTGGTATATATCTCGATCTAGACCTCAATACCTATCGATCTCACCCCCGTGTATGTTAGCCGATTTTCAGTTACTCAAAAGTTTTTGCGAATTTTAGTCTAAAAATATCTGCCAAACTATTATGGTTAAAACCACGATTTTCTTCTTCAAAGTAGACGAATAGTAAGCCTTTCATACCCTTCATATTCATTTTAAACTGTACTTATTAAAAGTCCAGTTAAAAAAATATATTTGACTATTTTTCCCAGGAGTAAATGTCACCAACTTTGAAGCGATTTACAAAAAAAACATGGCTAATATTTTTTTCTAGAAACATCTTAAAAATTGCAGATGTTTATAGAAAATTAATCCCTGCAAATTTTTGTTCGGCTGGTTCTAAAGGATCATGTTAAAATATCTACTACAATAGTCCAAAAGTCAAAAATCTGTACTTTACTCTAAGACAGGAACTATAAAGATTAAGCCTATTTACATGCCTACGGTAACCACTGGAATAACGAGATACAAGGAAATGGACATGAATCGAATAAAAAACACGCAAAATTTGGACGAAATATTCTTAAAAATAACTTTTTAAGAAAAAACATTTAAGTCTTTTTTATGAAAACTTATTCAATTTAACATACCTTGCAATTAGCTGCCTCAGATGAATACCTCCAACTACTACGTATTCATCATATTCCTGCCCTGCTCCCAATTAATTTAAGATCGGCGCAATATGCATTCATCGTTCAATGGGGGGGCTATAAGCCGTTATCTGTATACGCACTTCCTATACAGATATCCACGTCAATGTCCACACTTCGTTACATGTTTTTTCATCTTGTATGTGGGACTTTCCCCTATAATGTTGAACCTTACAAATTCTGTAACTTTAAAACCACTTCTAATGTATCTCTTTTGGTCATCTATTCATTCAACGGATGCAATGATTTCACTATGTCACTTTTTTGTCTTTTTTATGTCAAGACGTATTTTTTATTTGTATTATGGAAGTAGCAAACGAGCATGCTGTCCAACTGATCGTAAGTGGCCACTGCCGGCCATAGACATTTGTAATGCACCCCAGATAAGATTAGAATCCCAGCTAAGATCGGTCACACCACAGATGTGTTGCTACCTGTTTACCTGCGAACTACGGATAAATATCCCTCGCCCCTTTACCACACTCTTTACACTAGAAGACAGCAGCGCTTAACACTGCTGTTATTAGGCAGAAATAGGTGAGCCGGTGGTGCCATTGGCGTCGTTCTAACACCTTCGGAGAATCAGATCAGATGACCTTTTTTATAAATGTGTTAATCTTCGCTGTAGATATAAACTATTGTCTATCATCCATCCTCGAGTCAATTCAGTATTTGACTGTTTGATTTATTTCTTTGGCTTTAAATGAATCGATGTACGTGTAAAAAAAAATAGAGCGCTCTGTACACATACATCGTACTTCATGTACACCCAATTGAAGTTCCTCTCCTATATTTGTTTGAAATAATTGTCGTAGTAGTAGGTTGTATACACCATTATTGATGTCACTCTTATTACAGGTGCGAGAATCTGAATCTAGTCCCGGTCAAAGAAGCATATCGCTGCGGTATGAAGGACGTGTCTATCACTATCGTATAAACGAAGACTCTGACGGCAAGGTAAGTAATACAGGCTACGGACATCTACTTAAATCTAAACCATTACCTATAACTACTGACGATGTTTAACATACACCGGGGACATACGAGTACATCCGGGGACATACTGTAGTTTACGTTAACGGTTTAACCTTTGCCTATTGTTACTAACGGGTATTACGACTCCTCAACGTGCTCTACGAACCACGGAAATGCATTTGGCGCATGACAATTTACCATTCGCGTTCACCTATCGCGACCATTCGCGACCCAACATATCCCATATAACTCAATACGCAGAAAATTAAGATTTCCGCAGTCCAACAAACACTAAAGATTGCGCGGTAATTGAGGCGATTAAACGTCATGCATGGACAATTGTAATTTCATTGACATTAACAATTTTCCATTCGAAACCATCCACTATATTTAATTAATCATAATTTATTACTTGCATATAGCAGAATTTCAAGTTTAATAATGTTTTTATAGTGATGCATGTGTCTACAGATAAAAGACAATAAATCATCATCTATCAACACTGCGCTCTCGTAGTTGTGAAAGTCAGATCGGAGTGAGGTGGTGAGATTTCTGCAAATATTGCGATGATTTTCCAATACAGTCCCCTCTACTCTGTTATAGCTCCATTTTGCATGCATTGCATTAACTATAGAGAATAATAAGGAGACCCAATACAAGAGTTTTGGGTCAAATAGAACATTGTGTATAGCGAAGGATTACGGATATAAATAATTAGTGTCGTTATCGGTTCGAGGCTATCAACACACGGGCAGAGCCAATAAGCAATAAGCTGTTCGGTCTCCGTGCGGCGAGTTCACAGAACAGAATTAACAGTATGATATTGCCTATTAGAATAGTTGTTACTACGTCACGTTCTAAACAGTGGGTTTTTAACTTAATTGTCAATTTGTTTGGCAGTGCAGGTTAAAGTATATTCATAAGAAAATAATATCATTGAATAATGCTGAACATTGTTACACAAGTATCATATTATTTCATTCATAACTTCTCGGACTATCTATACTGCTTGTAAAGACCACTGGTTCAGAAACACTGATCTAAACTAAAGTACGACTCATGTCTGCAATAGTAATGGTGGTAATATAAAAAATAGAATATTTTACAGAAAAAATATGTTGAATGGGTTATAAAAAATTATCGAGTTTTAGTAGAAACATAGACATTAATTATATTTTAACTAAAACCCCAACCAGCCCGAATGACGTCTTTGCTTCACTAGAAATATACATATATTGTGTTGACTTTCTTCGTGGAGCATAGACGCAATGCAAAAGCTTGACGTCATTAGGACGCCACGACACAACACTGCGTGTTTTAGCGCATAGTCAAAGCAGGTAGAAAGAAATGCGCTAATTGCCGAACTTAATGGACTTCCAAAATGTTGCTTTTTTATTATTTTTTATGTGATGCAGTAGCAAACGAGCATGCAGTCCACCTGATGGTAACTGCTGCCCATGGACATTTGTAATCCACACCAGGTGAGCTGAGAATCCCAACTGAAGTCGACCACAGATGCGTTGTTTCCCCTGAGGACAAATTCGGAATGCCTTGTTAAGTTTATCTCCCTACTTTTGGAAATAATAGACGTGTATATTATACATGAGAAATTCAAAATTTGCTATCATGTCTATTAGGTGTATGTGACATCCGAGTCGAAGTTCGGCACGTTGGCCGAGCTGGTGCACCACCACTCCGTGCTCGGTGACGGGCTGATCACCCAGCTGCTGTACCCGGCGCCCAAGCGCAACAAACCCACCGTGTTCCCGCTCGCACCACCCGACGAGTGGGAGATAGACCGCACCGACATCGTCATGAAACACAAGCTCGGCGGCGGACAGTACGGCGATGTGTACGAGGCCGCCTGGAAGCGGTACAACATCACGGTGAGGTTCTTGAGAACTTTTTTTATGATCTTGATGAAAATCTTGAGTAATCTACTCAGCTGTTACAGTTAAGCGAGCAACTATACAAAATAGGTTTGAGTAGAAATTTAGGCTGCAGTACTAAAAAGTGCGTGCTCAACTTCAGGTAAAATTTCTGCTGTATTTGGAATAGGTAACAAATGGTTATATTTGGAACTAACTACTTAAAAGCTCACATTTCATATGTATAGCCATTTGCTACGGTACACGACAACTTTTCCTATAAAAATACAAATATGCTCAACACGATCCATTACACTTTAGTCGTGTTCACGAATAACAAAATGAATTCATTTGCCTGCATAAAACATATTTGTTCCGTTTTCGGGTAATATTTGTTGAGTATTTCAGTATCAATCTATTTCGTTTTAAAGTTTCATTATATTTCAATTACAGTAAATTTCCATTCAGATAATTAAAATGTTGTTAATATTCAGAATGTTTCAATTTATTTTAAGTATAATTTGAAAATTAATTACGATCGGAACCATTACATTAAATTAATGCGATACTGACGTTACGTTTTGTTTTAATTTGCGTTAAAATCTAACGCATATCAAAGGAGACCTCGCCGTATGGCATCTCCGTTGTAAACTTAAAATGCCATGGCAATTATGTTGTTTTTGTACAGTCTTAACTACCTGTTTTAGAACAAAGGTCCATAAGAATAATCTATTGTGTATTCTAACTTATACTATTCTAAATTATTACACTGACCTCTCCGATTTAACAGAGTTGATTGCGATAATTACAATTCAATTCAATTGCGTTTAAATCGAATTTATTCCACTTGATAAATTCTCGGTACAGAATTTAATATTCGTGTAACCACTTGCATTTCCTACCGGGATGCAATGCTCTCCCAATTGATGAAACCGTGGTATACTATATTGTAAATCAAGTAAATGCCAATATAAATTAATGAATAAATCGGTTATTAATAACCAAAGTAGGATCTTATGATATTGCACGTTCGTCTAGAAATACTTTTTTACTTTTTGACAATTATTGACGTCACCAGTACATTCCAGTCTTTGACAGTTAGTTAAAAATGGAGGATCCAAAGAAAGACTACCTTGATGGGGTTGATAGCCTTCGATGTTTGAAGATAAAAAAAAACTGGAGGAATAATAACATGTAATCATCGACTCATACAACCAGGTGGCGGTGAAAACCCTGAAGGACGACACAATGGCGCTGAAGGACTTCCTCGAGGAGGCTGCCATAATGAAGGAGATGCGCCACCCGAACCTGGTGCAGCTGCTGGGCGTGTGCACCCGCGAGCCGCCCTTCTACATCATCACGGAGTTCATGAGTCGCGGCAACTTGCTCGACTATCTCCGCACCGGCAACCGCGAACACATCGACGCGGTCGTGCTCATGTACATGGCCACGCAGATCGCCTCCGGAATGAGCTACCTGGAGAGCCGCTCTTTCATTCACCGGCATGTGTTTTTTTCTAATTTGTTTATTTTTGAAGTTATACTTGTTGTCGCGGATAATTGGATATGGAATACGGAATAATGATAGGGATTTTCGCAAAACCGACACTTAAAAAATCGATATAAACATAAAATCGATAGTATCGGCATAAAGTTCGCTAGTAAATACTACAAGTTTTATAGAAAACTTTAGTTTACTTCATTTTTTACGATACGATACGCAACTTTACGCGTCGTATGTTGACGTACCGTATCATTTTTTACTAATCATTTTGATGTTGATATTACTCCAACCTAGCCCTATGAGGAAGTAAACCATTTGTATTCAACTTTGCTACTAAAGTTCCTTTTAAAAATGCGTAGGTAGTGATGGTAGTTTTGTTCACAATAAAGGAGCTGGGGCGGCATAATGCTCGTGAATGCAAATCATACTGACAGCTGTCTGAGAAATTGGAGCGGTAGTCGTAGTACATGGCTGTTATTCAATTTGTCACAGATAAAAGTGATCTCCCTTAGCAATTGGTTTGTTATGTGGATGTATCTTTCACAAAGATAGTTTTGTTATCTTTTTATAAAGTCCGTTTATAAATTCGACATGAGCAAGCAGACACGCACAAATAAACCTGCATTTTGTTAATCGAATTCCAGGTATTGCTTTATTTGAGTGCTATGCACAAAAATATATATAAAAATAGCTCAGTTTGGTGTATTTATTGTCAGTTAACTATAATTATTTTATGAAACTATAATTATTTTTAAAGGTAGAAACCCTTTGTAGTTCGACTCCGGCGGCACCACCGCCATACTTATTTCTGCCAAATAACAGCAGTGTTAAGCGCTGCTGTATTCTGGTTTGAAGGGTGTGGTAAGGGAGATAAACT
>DWRA01001705.1:0-16034 GCA_018250295.1 Spathilepia clonius
AGAATTCTACCTGAGGTCAACCACAGATGCATTGCTACCTCTGAGGACTAAGTTGGAATGCCCCGGATAAGTAAGTCTCCCTTACCACACCCTTCAAACCAAAACACAACAGCGCTTAACATTGCTGTTATTAGGCAGAAATAACACCAACCATCGTTTGACCATCATATGTCAATTGTCAATTGTTAATTGTAAATCGCCAAATACAGTTTATTAATGCCCGTTAATAACAAATCTACCCAGTTTTTGCCAACCAAAGATCGAAGTTCGACAACTTCGTCAAACTTCTAACATTAGTGCCTACCAAAGTTAGAAGGTTTGCCTAAAGCACTGGATTTATTATAAACAGTCGTGAACGTATGAAATTACAAGTTTCAACAAACTACTAAAAAGCTTTGAAATAATTCGCATTATCTCAGATTCTTAACCCAGTTTTATTGTTAGTTAATTTCCTTCGCGAGCACTTGACAACACTTATTCACGAAAACCAGACCCAACAAAGGCGCTTTACCCGGAATGAACTGAACAAAGTTGTGAGTGATCCCTCAAAACGCTGGCCTCCAATTTTCATTTCTGATTATTACAGTCAATGTCAAAACTTCCCGAACAAAACCAAACACAATTTGAATTACGAACTCAACTTCAAAATCAAGTTTGGAATGACGAATCCTGAACGGCACACCTGTAGCCGACTTAAAAACAAGTGACTACTTTGCGTTAAACATGGTCAAACTTCGGAGATATTGAGAGACCTGAATAGAACAGATTGATCGAAAATGACGATTACCTTATAACGAAGAATTTATAAGTGACTATTTTGCGTTAAATGTAGTCGAGCTTCGTAGAGACTATTAGGAGACCTGATGACTGCCTTGCATTAAAATAAGTTGCGTAGTCAACATTTTGTGAAGATTCGAGCAATACAGTGGAACAGAACGGTTTGAGATGATTAAGTTGACAATGCTGACTTAATAATTTTTATAAAGCAGTTGACGTTATAATTGATTTTTAAGGTCGTAGAACCTTTCGTAGTTCGACTCCGGTATCACCGCCTCACCTGTTTCTGCCTAATAGAAACAGTCAGAAGGGTGTGGTAAAAGAAACGTTCTAATTCAAGGCATTAATTCTTAATCCTCAGTCGTAGCAACGCATCTGTGGTCAACTTCAGAACTCTAATCACAACTGGAGTTGATATGCCCACTTACCATTCAGCGGAGTTTATGCCCGTTTGCTACTACCACAGAATAAAGAAATATTTTATGAAATTTAATGTGTTAAAATTTGTTGATAAAATAAATAATCAACTACATATTTACCCAATTTCTAGTATTAACACCGCTAATTTTTACGATTCCTAGAAGAACGATATTTAAATTACAAGCTTGAGGCTTTCTTAATCAAATTCGTAATTCGAATTCGGCGTACGGCGCTCCTGTAACTTTACCATGAGTTTTTTTACGTTTAGCGACTCGATCGTTGTTAACGAGGCCCATACATTCTCCTAGCAGCGCGCTTGTGCGGAACGTATCGAAACTAAAGATTTTGCTAGGTGACGATCGAGTCGCTAAACGTCAAAAACTCATGGTAAGGGGTTTAAAAACAATAGACTGTTTTGCGTAAAACGTGGTCATGCTTCAAAAGAAATAAAACTTAACAAATTCCAATAGAAGATACTATAAAATCCATGTAAATTACGATCTCAGGGCTGCTGGAAGAAATTTCATTTTGAAATAAGTAGCCCTTTGTACTACGTATTTTTAATGTTTAATTACTTTAATGTTTCTGTGTACAAAAATTTATCAATAAATAAATAAATACAAGTCTAGAAATAATATTTTATAAAAAATGTTTCACTTTACATTGTTTACATAACGACACATCGTTAAGTTCTCGGTTCTCTGGTTAAATTTTAAGTTCGGCATCTTTCACAAAAGAATTACGAGGTTGAAATGCAAAGAGGTACATTACCGTCATGATTGATGTTCGTTCATTATCTATCAGTAAATTTATTCAAGGTAAAAGGGCGGTAATAATGGATAACCATTACCACGTAGAATCGGGTAAAGTATACAAAACCTTAATGTAAACGTGAAAATGAAACAAGATTTTGATAATGAAGAAAAGTAGTTTTCAACGGCGGCTTGAAATTATTTTTGTTTCATATTTCGTAGGTATTAAAGGAATGTTTAATATAAATATTTTCTTTTTTAATGAAAATTTAGTACTAAAAACGATATATTTTTATTTCGTGTAGTATTCATGTAAATAACAATGTCATATAGTGACGTCCGTAGCTATTTTTGTGCATTTGAACTATCTACACATGAGTAGATCCACACATCGTTCTTATATTTTTTTTTAAAGGTATGTAAAATCTACCAATCCGCCCTTAGCTAGCGCAAAGGAGCATAGCCAAAACCCCTTTTACTTTACGAGGAGACCCGTGCTCAGTAGTAGGATAGCAATGTGTTCACGACACACTCAGTGAATCACACACAAACACACACTTTTAATCAAACTGACTCCTACGACTTACCTACAGATTTTTTGAAGTGTTGTCTACATTTTAGTCGGCTTGTTTTAAAGTCCATCAAAAAGAGTAAGTACATATAGGGGGCAAATCCTCGGGTGGGTCCACACAAGTGGCCCGAAGCACAGTCACAAGATCCCTCCCGTTAGCCGCGCGTTAATAGGATCAAACCGGGCTTTATTTGGGACATCCACGCGATTTCACCTAACTTATCGAATTTGCAAATCGGCTTACACCTCGTTAACCATATTGTATAGTACCAACGCCACCCTGATGAAAATATGCAAAAATACGCTGGACGTTACATGGATTTGTACTGACACATCAGTAACATGTCTTGGTTATTACACGGATATTACTTGCAGCGAAATTCATTTATGATCCAGTAATAACAACGGGATAAGTATGCTATCAACCGGAGGTTAAGCGTAAGTCCACATACTACTTTAATAATTGGTTATTCAAGAACCTTTGATACCTCCTGCGTTTATAAATTACGATACCATGAATTTAGAAATGATATTATCCAAAAATACTTATTATATATTTCATTGATGAGTAGATTAGTTACTTAAAGTTAACTTTTATTGTACAGTCACTTTGCATATTAAAAATCTACTATACGTACCGTGTGTTCTGTATTTTATAATATAATGTAGTATTCCATTTCAAAAAGCCGGATGAAAAGGCGACGCGCTGAATTGTACAGCCAAAGGATTCTTTATGAATGTATAATTTCGCAAAATCTACGTAGACGCCGCATAAAACTATACGGCTGATGCATAATGTACAGCAATAATAATGGCGATGGAAACAAAACATTTAGCTGAAGTAGAATATAGATGAAAAGCTGCCCCGCTTAGTCTCTTAAATTATTAACCTTTGTAGGGCGATACGCAGAAAGGTTCTGTCTTGTTTACGCGTTAAGGGAGGAAGGGAAGGGAACTTAATACCCTATATCACTGTCGGGGTAATACAAACTAGCGGGTCGCAACCTTTTCCACTAAATTACGTATCGGCACATGGGATAATCCGAACTAAGTTGAATAACACTGGAACGACGAACTAATTTCGTAATAAGTGCACTGAATTAATAATGTCGTGTACACTGTAATCGGTACGCTTATTTATGCGAGTAAACAACAAAACGCACGCTGCACTGGCGTCCTATTGAAAGCAAACATGATTAGAATGGATTACGATTATATTATGATGAGATTTACAACGTATTATCACTATTCAACCAGTTTATAATGAAATAATGAACTTTAGGAAGCATGCCGATGTTATTCGTAGGAAATTAACGAAACTTGAAGCAATAGTAGTAGTACTTCTTGCAGTTAATAAAAATATCAGAGACAAAATATTAATTATATTTGTTCTCATTGGAAAGAAATGGTAGCCCGGAGCGTGGTTGGATCAGAATGAGTGATAGTGAAAAGTTATATTTTTTAACCGAATTATATTTAATCAAAGAAAATTTTATGGTTACTCCTAAATTTTACATATTAAATAAACGAACTTTAATAATTTGTTTTAGCCATATTTTAACAACGTCTAAATATTATTTTTACACTGATCCCGCCAACTACGCATTGGACATATTAATCATGTGAATTATGATCATATAGACATAATTGAATAAGTAAGTGACCGCGGAGTTTGAAAGTTTCGTGACACAGTACAGTGTGTTATTATATTTTATATATGAAGCATTTAGATCCACTTTTGACCCTTTAATAACTCAACGTCTATTTAGGCTATGTAACTGAAATTTGATTTATTTGCTAAAGACATCATCATAATATAACCTGCAATATTTTTACCCCTTTAATAATTTACAATTTATGATAACCGAAATTTGATTCATTTATGATAGATATTACCAAATAATGGGTATACATATCATATACCGAACAATGTGTTCTTGAAGTCTTATATAAGATTACATATCCCGGATATTGGAGGGGTTGTCCATGAGGTATAAATGGTTACGCACGACACTATCCGCGTCGCCTTACGTGAATAATTTATTTGTGAGACAATCCCTGCGCAGGAAGAACCATCGTTATGCTACTTTGAATAAATTGTACTAGGTGTATTGAAACAGATTTATAGAATGTTAGCTAAAAAAAATAGTAATTCTATGTTGTAGTTTATTAAAAATTTAATCTTCATTCAAAACTGCTATTTTATTGATTTTGTACACAATTGTACACATGATACGACACAGTGTTTTGTACACAAGTGTACATATGATACATCACAGTGTTTTGTACACAAGTGTACATATGATATGTCACAGTGTTTTATACACAAGTGTACACATGATACGTCCCTACACACTACGATACTAAGAAACGCATTATTAACCATTAACTATTGTATGTATGACAAATATTCTGAAAACAAGAATGTGGTGAAAAAACTTCGTGGTTTCACTTCGGAGGCGACACCTACTTCTGCCTAATTACGGAAGTGTTAAGTGCTGCTGTATTATAGCTTGAAAATTATCATAATTGACGGACACTTACATAAGATATGTGTCAGTCTACCTGTATGGCAGACATTAAATTTTATCAGGTATTGATTTTTTTTATATAATGCAGTAGCAAACGAGTATGCATTCCATCTAATGGTAAGTGGCTACTGCCGCCCATGGACATTTGTGATCCACCCCAGATAGGACCAGAATCCCAACTGAAGTCGACCACAGATGCGTTGCTGACCCTGAGGACTAAGTTGGAATGACTCGTTCAATTTATCTCCCTTACCCCACTCTTCAAACCAGAAGCCAGCAGAGCTTAACATTGCTGCTATTAGGCAGAAATAAAATAAGTGATGCGGTGGTGCCGCCGGAGTCGAACTACAAAGGGTTCTACCACCATTAAAATTATTAATGATGTCTTTGGGGTAATGAGCACTTATTATGTTGACTGTATGCTTGTCTGCTACCACTACATTATAAAAATATCACTTTTTATTATGGATAATCGTAATTCATAAATTCATAACCATGCATAAATTACGAGGTTACCAATTCTCAGTCTATCGAGGGTTGATCCGTCGAGACATTAATGGTTACACACGACACTGGGCCCGACCCTTGCTCTAGTAATTTATTAAGGAGATACAATCTTTGCGAGGGAAAACTATCGTGATATTCTTTAGCACATTAAAGTGCTAAGAATCGGATTTGTTACACATAAAATCAAAGTTCGAATTAAATAATTAATGATTTATCAAGCGTCGGGTCACATTATGAAGTTGGGATTTATCTCGCGTTTCAATATATTTGTTGTTAATAACTATTAGTTGTATCATACCGAAAATCATGGCAAATAATGTATTGAAGTGAAGGAAGAATGAATTGCGTGTAAGAATTAAGTAACTTATGTGTATTAATTTATATTTCCCAATAAGATTTATCTTAAGCCGTCCCTTCGGATTTAAAGAATAATTTATTCTATTATTTTAGAAAGATTCCCTTTGATGGAAATCGGTTTAGCAGTTTAGTTAAGAGTCTGTCAAACAGTCACTTTACATTTATAATGCTTATGAATTAATACTTAAAAAATGTGGCTTTTTAATGTTGCTGGGCACCATAGCAACCAGGTAAGTAGGTATCCATTGTGGAAGTATGCATGGCAGTTGGATACTGCAGTTTCATAAAAACAATTGAATATCTATGTATCACCTACAGATCCAATATGAGTTTTCCGACGAATAATGTAATGAACAATTATAATGTACATTTTGTTATGTAACGGGTACTCACGACACTAAGAAATCAAAATTACGTATCGTGAGTACCCGTTACTTAACAAAATATATCAATTCCGCGATAATATTAGCCTAAAATCATAAATTATTATGTAGTAAAAAATATAATTGGTCGTGACAATTATACATTAATAATAGGGTAGACATTCTCGGGCATCGAGGAGTTGTTCTATTTAGGCATTAATTGTTACACACGACACCGGGACCGTCCCTAACTTAAATAATTTATTAGAGAGGAACAGTCTTACATATATCCAACCTGACGTGATACTATATCGTATCGATCGATCCTATCGGTAAAAATTGCCTAAAATTGGCCGAGTGCTAGTCGAGCTTGCACAAGAAGGGTTCTGTTAATGATTAGTATTTGTATAAACCGAAAACAGACGGATAGGTAGCCGAGGTATAGGAATAGAGTTCTGTTTTCACCCTTTGGGCATGTAACTCTAAATATATATTTTTTAAATAACGGAAGTCCAACATATCCAAATCTAACAATAATAAATAATAAAAAAATAATAGCAATTTATATACATACTATATTTCAAAAATAATAATTAAAGTGTGTTGCCGACTGATTACCCAAATTACAGTACCCAATGATTCCACAGAAGTTGCGGAGTAATCAATAGACAAAAGTGTTATCTATGGCAGTTAAATCAATAGGCAAATTAGCTACCTGTATTCGTATGTCTGTATACGTTTAATAGTAGTAGTGTTTTATTTTTAATCTGTATCATTTTTAATCTGTTTTTAAACATAAGTGTTATATATTATACATAATTACGTATGCATGTTTTTATATTCTGGTATTTAGGTATTTATTATGGTATTTAGGTTACAAAGTAATATAGGTAGCGTATTATGTTAGAAAATGGTCAAGTTATCATATAGCAATGAATAAATTAATGTATAAATATAAAAACAGAAAATAATCCTTGACAAAGAGTTAAAGATATTATATAAAATACCACATTACTATCTCTGTGGTTCAATTATATAGAGTGACCTATTCTCGAGCAATTGGAGAGTTCTACGGTCGAATCATAATGGTAACGCCGGACGCGTCGCCTCGCATTAATAATTTATTGGAAAGATAGAAATCTCTGCGAAGGTAAAGGAACATCATACTTATTTCGTATATTCGTTTTCGCTCTAGTTAGTAAAAGTTTTTCTTGATTTACTGTGTAATATTCATGAATGTTATCCAGTTTTTTTGTAATATGAGTTAATTATTTTTGTTATGAACAATGATTGGTAATTATCATATTTTAAAAGATTCTAACCAGCTGATCTTAGAAGAGTAAAAATGCAGATTAGCTTTCATATACGCCCTCAAGGACTATTGTAACCTCCAATAAGTAGTTTTCTGATTTTAAAATTAAACAAAATTGACAGACACACTCTTTAAAATGTAATTTATTTTTTTACTAAGCGAAGCTAAAATTCTGAATTCAAAACGCGTAACGCGGTCAACTAAATCCTATACAGTGAAAATAATTACAGCATTAAAAATGAATGTTGCGACAAACAAAATTTCACTGTGATTCCCCTTCCAGATTGGAGCGAGCAGATTTCTCTAACCCTCGAAGCGACCGTTACGCGCGAGTACCACTTACACGTTACAACTTATTGAATTATTTATCGGACCATCCACCTTATTGGATTGAAATATCGCAACCCTACGCCTTTATCTCGAAAACAATCCCATTATAGACGTCGGAGACGTCAATTAAAAAATAATGGAACGACGCGTATTTCAGGAGTAAAGCAACTAAGAATTGTAGCTGTTACCTTCGTGAAATTTTGATTGGGCCCCATTGCACTATAAACTCGTACGGAACATCTTAAAACGTCTCACACGTGCCTACATCCGCCCCTTCCCAAACCGCAACCTTTGCCGTGCGGTCACTCACTGGGCAAAGGATAAAGCACTCAATTTTGTAGTAGGATATTTTGTGGCATTTTTCGCATTTTGCTCACCGAATCTCGTATACAAATAACCTGCTTTTGAATACCCAAAATTCAACTTGGGTACGACCTTTCCGTAATATTGTACAAGCGAAGTTTTGTCATGATCTATAGCAACTTTTCTTGAACTATCAACTCTTAGACATTTGAATACATTTAATCTACGCCTTCGTGCGTATAATTTGACATTCTCTGTGGTACCTCCAGCTCATGTAAACATTTATATTCTTGTTTAAAAATTATAATAAGCAAATCATATAAACATACCTTTAGGCATTCCAAATTATTTTCATCAATTTTTATCCTTTTATTATGACCCCTCGTAGGACTTATATTTTGTTTGGAAATTATTACAGATATTCATAAGGGATCAATTATTGTGTTGCGTTGTTGTATCTATATTATATATTCACATATTTTAGCTTTTTAGGATTAAGCCGGCCTATTGTACCACAAATAATTTTTTTAGTCAATAAAGAATTAATAAATAAATATTTTAGAACACCAGTGAAATTAAATTGTCGGCTATGTTTCCCACTGATCAAATTTTAGATAAGTGTGTACTTACGTAAGTTTGTACAGGCGGTGGCAAGTTATTTTAGTAAAATTGGAGTACCATAAAACAATACGCGATCGGATTCGGAAATGTTTTGTGTCACCTAGGAATAGTTGAGGAATAATGTTTTATCAGCCAATGTGTGAGAATAGTTAATCGCGTTTATTGCCTTACCCAGTCGTATCTGGGCTATTAAACTCTCCGGAAATGTCAAATAAAACGCTGGGATCGATTTCCCATAAACGATAGACGTGACGGTTGGATGAATGTGTCGATTCTAATTTGTCCTACTAAGGATCGAATCAATCTCAAACACCAAACTGATTCAGTTAGTGTAACAGATGTAAAATATTTAATACATGCAAGACATTGATAATCCTTCAAACACTATTAGTCTCAAGTGTTATTATCGCAGCTCATATTGACGTACTGTTAACGGATTTACTTGCATTTGAGTTTGGTTTGGTTAAAACAGTTTTAGGTAAAAAAAAATCGTTCATACTCATATCATGTTATTATATTATAATCGCTGGAGAAACTGTGGTGTTCAACTAGGTACATGAATTTTTATTTAAATCTTCATAATGATCAATTCAGTTATACTTTTGTAATATAGCAATTTTTGAAGGTGGTAGGATCCTTTGTGGTTCGACTCTGTCGGCACTACCGCCACACCTATATCTGCCTAATAGCAGCAGTGTTAAGCGCTGCTGTCTTCTGGTTTGAAGGATGTACTAAGGAAGACTAACTCATCAGAGGCGTTCCAACTTAGTCCTCAGGGGTAGCAGCGCATCTGTGGTCGACTTCGGGTAGGATTCTAGTCCTATCTGGGGTGGACTACAAATGTCCATGGGCGGCAGTTGTCACTTACCATCAGGTGAACTACACTACTACTATGCCTCAGTCGTAAAAGTGTAAATTGATGTAGACACTAAAATAATTGTAATTAAAGACTAAGACAGTACAAAACAGTATAATAGGTATAAAATTAATTCCTAAATAGCGTAAAGGTCGCCGACAATGTTTACGATATGTCGGCGCCACCGAGCTATGAGGGACAACTACATACATATATATTGATATGATAATATGTTTGATTGATGATTGTTTGCTGAGCTTATAGGCCGATCGGCCCACGCATCCCTTGTTATTCAATTATGTTCTCATTAAGCGACTCTAATATTCTAGAAAGAAGTAAGATTAAAGTTTACATCGTTTTTGCTAATTACATATTGCTAAACACGTATCTTTCGAACTCTCGTGCGTGGAAAGTTTTGAATAAGTACTAAAGTAACAGTCTGGTACGTAATTAGACAGTTGTAATGAAATTTACTCTAAATATTTGTAAGTAGATTTATGAATAATCATTCTACGCAGATAGATCAACGTACATCTTTTGTAAACAATATCTGGAATTCTCAAATTACGGTATTCTAACAATGTAATGTTAGCGTTGGGCCAGTTGCTGAATATTCCTAAACCGAAATTCAATTACAAGTTTTGGGCGTGAGTGACCATCAGATTAAGGGTAGACCCCCAGATCGAAATTAATTGGCTCATCCAGATATTGTTGTAGCCAAGAACCCTCATCTCTAAGGATTTATGTTTTACTGAACGACATTGAAATCTGTTAGTCGAAAGTTTGTCAACCTCCTCCTACTTTGTGATAAAAAAGGTTTAAGCACGAAGTATAATGATATTCCATCTTACGTATAATAATGTACTATGTATTATGTTACTGTAAAGTCCGAATGGTGGAAAAATACGAAATAAACGACCCTCGTTTAAATGTTAACCTGAGGTCGATCACAGGTACCTATTTCTGGTGACTAAGTTGGGACGCCTCGGATAAGCATTTCATCTTTACCACATCCTTCAATCAAGAACAGAGCAACGCTTAACACTATTGTTATTATGCAGAAATAGGTATGGCGGTCGAACTACAAAGGGTTCTACAACATTACTAAAATAAGTAATTTATGGTTTAAGTAAGTATATTTATTTAGTTACATACACAACTTAATAGTGGGTCTGGTTTAAGTACCTTAAATTTATTATGTTTCATATTTGAATTTAATCTTGTCGTCTAAAAAATTGCCCGTACGTAAATATAAACAGTGACTACCAAGAACTTCGTATTTTAAGTTAAAACCTACGCGCTTAAAAAATTCTTTATGTACACATTTTTCGAACTCTCTACGGGATTATTTTTTGAGTTCTCGAATGAAACCGCTATTTTTGGACTTAAAATATTGCTTTCGTTTACGTAATGGACGGACAGGTACATTCAGAGTACAGAATTGATTATAATTACGGCTCCCAGCGACAGCACGGTCAAACACATAATAAAAAGTAAGTTTTAGCTATACTTTTAAAAATGGCAAAACCAAACGGAAGCCCCAATCAACACTTACCTATTTCTGTCTTATAATAGTAGTTTTATAATAAGTAGTGACAGTCTAGTGGTTTGAAACTAAATCTCTTAATCGGAGGTCTGTAGTTCAAATACCAAGCACGCTCTCAGACCTCAGAGCTCAAGTTGGACTTCAATCTTAGTTGATTTTAATTCCAGACGTTTACGGACAGCAGTAGTCACCTTGAAGCGGACTGCATACTTATGTGCTATTTTTACATTATATGAAAGTTCTAAACTAACTAGCATATTAGATAATTGGTATCAATTTTTCAAATAAATTCGTTCAGAATGGAAATAGGAGCACTAACAGATATAGGATTCCAAAACAATTGCATAAATAAACTGAAATATTGCATGTTTACGGGCCGACAATATTATTGCGTTAGTCTGAGCACATTTGGAAGTGAAATGGGTCGATTTTAGTCGAGCGAGTAGCACGAATGTCGCGGGTCTGTGCCTATCTGTTATCTAATGTTATTGAGTGGTTTATTCAACATCCATTCCTGTCGAATAACGGAAGATGAAATTTACAAACCCAGTGTAGGTTTTAGGATGAATATGTTATTCGTTTTATAAATAGACAAATTCAAAACAGTTCGTTGGGACGAGCTATAGTGTTAAAATAAAAATTGAAAAATCTATGATTGTGTTCGGATTTTGATCACCAGGCGAACAGTTGTATGTGTTATCGAAAAAGAGGAAATCTCACAACCATGCATGATCTTTTGATGAAATAAAATAAAATTCCTTCAATACACTTCTACTACGTATGTGGTCGCTTTATAGCCTTTTCAGAGTATTTCTATCAGTGTCTGTCTTTTGTAATGACAATTCTATTCATACAAATTGATTATCTTTTGTTTCTTGTTTCACTGCGGGTATAGTGTGTCGCGACATCGGGTTGATTAGAGCAATATGGGACCGCGACTTCAATCTTAACAAGTCTATGTAAATTTCGCTTGTGATTTCGCATATGAGACGTATAAGAGTAAAGGAAAATTCTGATATACTCGATCCACTTGTGAACATTGAAGAACTCAAGTCTGTATCGTAATGAGCTTTAGGCTCTTTTTGTGGCGAGCTAATAGCTTTTTTTATCTTTAGTTCAAAATATACATCGTGGTATGTAAGGGCAGTAAGATGGACGTTGCATAAGGTTCTTTGCCTTAAGGGTTGCATGACAACATGCGGTATAACTTTGCGTGCGTACAGGGACATCCGACGTGTGACTAAACGTTGTAAAGGTTTTTGTGCTTCTTTTACGTATAATCTGATAATAGAAAACAATGCAGCAAAATGTAAAATGTTTTAATAAGTACAAGAGGAAGATTCAGATGAGTGACGGAAAAATATAAGTACTTAAGTTGCTGGTAATAGACGGCCAGTCGGCAAGAAATTTAATTAATTTAAATTCTAGATTGCGTTCCCTCCCACACTACTTAGGTTTATAAATAGCGATCTCAAGTATGCTTATTCCACAACGAAAATTCACGTAGAACTTATTTTTTGACAAAGAGATTAATTTCATGTTCTTGATTGTATTTGGGAAGATGTTAAAATTCTCGAAGTTTTTTAAGGCAGTCGGCATTCACGAGTGAAGTGGCACATCTGTTACCGGTTTGCTTCGCTCCTCTGACTTGTAATAATGGAATTAACGAGCTGGTTATGAACAAACGGCGTCTTCATTTCCAGTAGCCCGTTTATTCGCCCTTTGCCCTATTTCACTGCCACTCCATTTCACTGAATGAAATAATGGACTCATTTGGAAGGTCTACGCGTCGTCTACGGAATATTTTTGGTAGGTGTTATGATGAAAGCTCGCCGCTGAGAATACTCTATTAGTAACACTCGGAAGTAATTCCGTCGCATGCGTACGTATCAATGTACCTCCTTTTCACGGTTTAATGTGAGGTAGATACAAAAGGAGGTAGGTAAATAAATAGATTTTTGATAAAGTATATATGTATATGACCGGCCGAGGCGTTTGGATTGAATAATTAAAACGTGTGAAAAAGAATGTACCTACAAGGAAAAAATACGTATATGTTTATATGAAAAAATACATATATTTAATTTAAATTTTAATTCACTGTATTATATGTATATTAGTGTTTATTTTAGGTATATTGTAATACTTACTGGGCTAAATATTTCCTATAAATATTGATGTAGCTATCATAAACGAAACGTTATTGTTAATTTAACCAAGGTGGGTTCCGCTTCTTTACACATGTGTATACGCCTGGATATGGGGGTCTTTGGTCTTGGGAAGTAATTTAAGTTAGAATTTAATAATACATAAAGCAGATTTTTTTATTTTTTTTTATAATGGAGTAGCAAACGATGCAGTCCACCTAATGGTAAGTGACAACTGCCGCCCATGGATATTTGTGATCCACCCCAGATAAAGTGAAAATCCCAACTGAAGTCGACCACAGATGCGTTGCTATCCCTGAGGACTAAGTCGGAATGCCTCGTTAAGTTTATCTCCCATACCACACCCTGCAAATAAGAAGTCAGCAGCGCTTAACACTGCTGTTATTAGGAAGAAATAGGTGTGGCGGTGGTGCCGCCGGAGTCGAACTACAAAGGATTCCATCACCTTTAAAAAAACCATTCTAATATCAATTGATTTTTAAACTTTTATTATGAAGAATATTATCGTCTACCATCCTATACTCAGACTAAACCCTTATTAAGTCGGATTTAAAACGTTGCTCGTAGGTAATAGAATCAGAGAGCGATTATCGTATAATTTGACAGACATGTTAATAATATCTATACTTTACAAGTGAGAGGTGTTGACGAAACGGTCTTGATCCTTGGCCACGCCTCTAAAGCCTTATCAAGATATTTTTATTGTGACACAAAGGAAGTCGGAATAAATTCTGAATACTCTGACTTCGAGGTGGGCTGCCATAATAAATAAAATAAAATTGTATCACAATGTCATTCGTCCCACAGACTTTATGGAATGTATTAATTGTAATTCATTAAGTTGCTAGAATTTATTTTATTACCATCGTGAGCCTGTTCACACTACCGTAACTGCACTACAACGACAACATTGCATGGGCGGGAGCAAATTTATATAATACAGTTTTATTCATACGGGCCACATTTTGTCATCCAAATCAAAATTGTAAACGATATTGACCACATTGCAACGACACGAGTAGACGGCTACTTTAAAGCAATGGACGATTTTTAGAGTTACAATGTATCCACTGATTGCCGACGTTTTGTCGCTGCCGTGTGGCGTAATTGTGGATATGTGTGAATAGACACTAATGATGATAAAAAATAACAATTTGTATCAAATATTTGTTCCTAAACTTAAAAGTAAGTTTTTGAAAAATTACCTATCATCAAACTGTTTGGGTCGTGAGTGGAAAAGAAAGTTTATTAATTACAAAATAAAAACAACGTTACACAGGACTAATTATAACGGGCCTCTAATCAAACGAACCCTTTATACAATATACATTACAAATGATTACCGTCCTTATGAAGTAAATTAAAGTTTAATATTCAAATTTTTAAAAGAATTTATAGGTCGATAACGAGCACACCGATAAATTAAAATTATTAACCCCGGAACGCGCCCGGGCTAGTGGATTTTGTCAATTAACATGCGTTCACACACCAATCTAAAACCATGAATTATTTTGTACGGGCTCTGTTCACGGTGAGCCCTGTATTTATTAAGTTCCCTTCGTTTTGTTACTTAACGTAAAAACTCGTAATTTTCACGGTTTTTAATATACCTTGAACTTTATCATTGTCCACAGCCTAAAATTTCGGTGGAGAGACGTGGATTCCGTCTTACTTACACACTTACTAGACGACCATTTTAGTCCTTAGAATTTGCAACGAATCTGTAATCGACTTCAGGTGAAACTATTGTATATAGAGTTAGTGACAATTTCCCAAGGGCAGCAGTGACTAATTATCATCAGGTGGACTGCAAGTTCGTTTGCTACTCCATTGTACTAAAAAGGTACTGTATACAATAATAAATTTATGTTTATAACGCCTATAATATATAATGCAACAAAAAATAATTAGTAGCTTTATTATTTGGTATGTTTAACATATAACATAAACTGATTTGATCTGATTTGAACTCGTGTAGTTTAATTTAAATATTTGGTAACCATAATTTTAAACGCTACAAAAACTAAACTCAACAAAAACTGATTAAAAACGAGGAGGTTTGTCAAGCAATTAAATCTGTAGAATAATAATCGCATATACATAAAATTAGCATAAATTTGCTCATTATAATAATAAAACATGGCTAATCTAAGACATTTATTGTTTTGGATCGTAAAACCATTGATAGGCAGTTTAAATTCGAGCTTCATCGTGTTTATTGCGTTGTCCAATTTTACTGATGTGGTTTTATGTGTATCATAATATAGGATAATAGTTCATTTAGGAAACCTGAATTTGGTACGCTTTAAGTATTTAAATTAGTAGATTAAAAGATTTCATGTGATTTAAAATTTCTCATGTTACTTATAGTATAAAGTTTGTTAGAATATAGAATTTTATTCGCAGTGATATAGTGGCAACTGAGCTTCAGATCGACTTGAAGATCATTGTGTTTTTTATAAATGTATTGCTAACGACCCGCGTGGCGGAGCGGTCACCATACCGGTCTGACACACAGTGGGTTCCCGATTCGATCCCCGGTCGAACAGAAATCTGAATGATGAATTTAGATTTCTGTTCTGGATCTGGGTGTTTGTGTATTCGTCTTTGTGTGTGTCCAT